>BHFT01024317.1:0-20289 GCA_004320025.1 Laticauda laticaudata | reverse complement strand
AGAGTTAGCAAGCACACTGCCTGCACCAGTGGTTTTTTTATGGAAACACCCGGGCGGCTGATCTCTCAGAGATGTGAACCAAGCACATTTTGTTCAAGACGGCAAAGGTTCTGCAGCCAGAGTGAATCCGTACCTCAGAACCCCAAGCAAGTATTCCTTCCTCAAACGTTAACTGAAGTGAAAAATGAGATTACAATTAAGGAAGTGGTAGCCACTGGCCCTTTGTGTTTTGAGTTCAGCTCGAGTAACTAAGGAAGCAATGGGGTGTAGAAAGATCACATATGATCCAGATCCCATTTCGACGTTCTATAGAAAGTGGGATCATTCTTGAAAGCGTGCAGGGAAGTCCAACGAAGAGGATTAAGGGACTGGAAGGTAAAGCATACAAAGAATGGTTGCTGGAATTGGGTATGTCTAGTTTAATGAAAAGAAGGCCTGGGGGAATATGATAGCAGACTTCCAATATTTGGGGGGCTGCCCCGAAGAGGATTTGGGGGTCAAATTATTCTCCAAAGCACTTGAAGGACAAGGAGCAAGAGATGGAAACTAATCAAAGAGAGAAGCAACCTAGGAGGAATTTCCTGACAAAACAATTAATCAGTCTCACAATTTGCCTCCAGAAGTTGTGGATGCTCCAATATTAGAGGTTTATAAGAAGAGATTGGAGAACCCTGTGTCTGAAATGGCCTAGGGTTTCCTGCCTAAGCAGGGGGTTGGACTAGAAGACCTCTAAGGTCCCTTCCAACTCTGTTCTTCTATTTCCAGGATCAGAACATAACTCAGTGGATCTTCTGACTTCCTGCTGGCTTCCCCAATGACACCAGGTATTGAGCCCAAAATTCATCTTGCTAACTTGAGAGATTGGTTAAGTGAGGTTTGCCCCATGTTATTACGGCTTTTCTCGTCATGTCTGTGAACCCGAGTCACTGCAGCGGTGTGAAGTAACACGGTTGTGAAGGGAATCTGGCTTCCCCGTTGATTTTGCTGCTCAGAAGGTTGCAAAAGGGGATCATGTAACTCCGGGACATTGCAACCATCGTAAATTCAGGCCAGACTTCAATGGATAATTAGAACTGCAGAAAAAAACAATGGCTACCAACCTGCCTTCCACGGAGGACCTGTATCCTGCACGAGTCAAAAAGAGGGCTGTGGAAATATGTACAGCCCCACATCCTGGGCATAAACTGTTTCAACTCCTACCCTCAAAATTACATTATACAGAGCATTGTTGCATACCAGAACAACTAGACATAAGGACAGTTTTTCCCCAAACACCATCACTCTGCTAAACAAATAATTCCCTCAACACTGTCCAACTATCTACAAAGTCTGCACTACTATTATTCTTCTCATCCTTCCTATTACCGATCTCCTCCCACTTGTGACTATAACCTTGCTGCTTGTATCTCTATGATTTATATTGTTTTGTTTCCTAGTATGATTTGATTGCTTATTTAGTAACCTATGACAGACCACTAAGTGTTACATCTTAGGATTCCTTAGGAATGTATTTTCTTTTTTCTTTTTATGTACATTGAGAGCTTATGCACCAAAGACACATTCCTTATGTGTCTAATCACACTTGGCCAGTAAAGAATTCAATTCTATTCTATCCAATTCAATTCTCATTTTATTTTTTATTCTATATTCTATTCTATTCCATTCTGCTCCATTCTATATTTTATTCTGTACGTATTCTATTCTATTCTATATTCTATTCTATTCTATTCTAGTTTTATTTCTATCCTAACTCTATTCTATTGCCAAGCAACTAAATTTTGATCACATGTCCCAAGTTGAAAAATGGCTCCGTGTCTGTGTGTGCATGCGTGTGCATGTGTATACACACACACACGTACATATTCATATCAGAGTCAAACAAAAGCACAGGAAAGGGATTATGACAGTTGTCTCATGTCATAAAATGATTTCTGATAGGTTTATGCCATATAACGTTTCATAAATTTGCCACACGATGTAATGTTTCACTAAGGTAAAAGTTGTGGGAATAAGTATTTAAGTCGGATAGTACATAGATTGGAGATGCGGAACAATGGGCCTTTTATGACTGGCGGACTTCAACTCCCAGAATTCCTGAGCCAGCCAGGCTGGCTCAGGAATTCTGGGAGTTGAAGTCCACCAGTCATAAAAAGCCCAATCGTTCCCCACCTCTGATATAGAAAATAGCACCTGTGAATACTTAAGATCTTTTTCTACAGGTAGTCCTCCGACTTAACGACCATTCATTTAGTCACCATTTGATGCTAGAACAGCATCTGGAAAAAAATGACGGTGTTTTTTTCACACTTATGACCACTGCAACAAACTCCCCCCCCCATGGTCATGTGACCAAAACACAGCTTCTTGGCCTGCATTTAGGATGGTTGCACTGTCCGCAGCTCATGTGACCAAAGTCAATGGGAAGCCAGATTTGCTTAATGACCCCGAATGATTCACTTAACAACCTGCGGCAAGAAAGGCGGTAAAATGGGGGCAAAACGGTCTCGCTTAGCAATGGGGATTTGGAGCTCAACGGTCATCGTATCTCGGAGGACTACCTGTACAATGGCGGAATGCAAATGCAGTCTCCATACAGCTGAGGCTGCTCTTCCAACCTGGATGGCGTAACTACCATGAGGTAAACAAATCTTGTTTTGTTTCATCATGTTACTCGCTGGCCAAGCAGGTCTTTCCGGCTGCAGAAGAACCTGGGACGAGAGTGGAAACTTTCCAAAACTTATTTTAGCAATAGGAGTGAACAAAGGGTGAGCGCACCACCGTTTCTATGGTTTCAACATTCCTTCGAGTGGAAGGAATCTTTAACCCAGGTGGTCCTCAACTTACAACAGTTAAGCGTTACGTCGTCGCTAGAAAAAAAAGCGACGTTCTCAGGATTTCTTTCATATCGTCATTGAAGCTCCAAAACTTCCCAGCACTCTTCAATAACTTCACTAATGACTTAGATGAGGGAATAGAAGGGGAACTTACCAAATTTGCAGAGGATTGTAAGCTGGCAGGAATAGCCAACACCCCAGAAGATAGGCTGAAGATCTAAATGGATTTTGATAGACTTGAACCCTGGGCCGTATCTAACGAAATGAAATTCAATGTAGAGAAAAGTAAAGTCCTACACTTAGGCAAGGAAAACCAAAAGGACGAATCTAGACCTGGGTGAAACCAGGCTCAATAGCAGGAACTGGGAGAGGATCTTGGAGGCTTCGTGGACAACCAGCTAAATAGGAGCCAGCCGTGTGCAGCAGCAGCCAAAAAAACCAATGCAATCCTATGTTGCAATTAACAAAGGGAGACAATCAAGATCAAGGGAGGTATTAATACCACTCTTAAAGCCTTAGTAAGGCCACCCTAGAGTCCTGCATCCAGTTTTGGTCACCACACTATAAAAAAAGAGGTTGGAGAACTCTAGAAAGGTGAAGAGAAGAGCAACCAGATATGAGGGGACTGGAGGGTAAAACCTACGATGAAATGCGTTGTCGGAACTGGACCTGGCTAGTCCTATGGGAAGAGAAGGATCCAGGGGAGAGCAGGAGAGCCATCTTCCAATATTTGAGGGGTGCCAGCAGAAGAAGTAAGGAGTCAAGCTATTCTCCGAAAGCACCTGAAGGCCCAGACTAAGGAAGCAATGGATGGAATACTGACAAGGAGAGATTCACCCTGAAATAAGGAGAAACTTTCTGTCAGTGAGAACAATCAACCCCTTGGAACAGAAGTTGCCCTCGAAAGTTGTGGGAGCTTCATCACTTGAGACTTTCAAAAAGAGATTGGACTGCCATTGTCAGAAATGGTGTAGTCTCCTGTTTGGGAGGGGGGTTGGAGTAGATGACCTACAAGCTCCCTTCCAACTCTGATTATCTGTTAGGTTAGGCTAAGAAAACTCAAATTTTTGATGGGAAAGTGTTAAAAATCCCCCCGCTGGAAAGCTGCTATCATGTCCCCCTTCATCCTTCTGTTCATTGAACGAGACACACCCAGTTCCTGCAACCGTTCTTCGTATGTTTTAGCCTCCAGTCCTCCTAATCCTCTTGCTTGCTCTTCACTGTGCTCTTTCCAGCTTCTTGGAGGAGAAGCGAAACATCTTCCAAGAAAAAAAACCCAAAAAGTCCAGTTGCCTCTTGGGAAAAAAATAAGCACATGTGGGACCACCCTGGCCTGGATGACTTGAGAATCACCCTAGAATATTTCCCTCAATCGTACTTTGATATAATTTTCTACGCAGGGGTGGGATTCAAATTTCTTAACAATCTGTTCTGTGGCCGTGGCCTAATTTGTGGGTGTGGCTTGGTGATCAAGTGACTGGCTGGCTGTGGCTTGTATGGAAATATTATAAATATTTATGTAAATATTGGTTATTTTTTATTTAAAAAAGTAACTTTTACTCAAAATCAGGCAAAGCAGGCAGGCAGATTGAATTGCTTGCAGAATCACAGATTCACTCAGAGATCTACCTTTCTGCAATCTGCTGCCCGAGTCTGCACTGGAAAAATAGAAGCTTCAGTCCTAAGGAAGGTTCAGCTCTGCTTTTAGATTAACTAGAAAGCAACAAATCAAATGATTTCCTACTTTCTAGCTACTCCAAATCTCTCGGCATAGCAGAATAGCTGATGCTCAGGGGGAAAAAAATGGAAAAATAGCAACTTACTAAACGCAGGCAAGTTTGATGGCGTGCATGNCCAAATCTCTCGGCATAGCAGAATAGCTGATGCTCAGGGGGAAAAAAATGGAAAAATAGCAACTTACTAAACGCAGGCAAGTTTGATGGCGTGCATGCGAGGTAAGGAGTGAGTGGGCGGGGAGGGGAGGGGCCAGTCAGTGGCGCCATTTTCTGGTTCTCCAAACTGGGCAGAATCGTAACAACCGGTTCTATAGAACTGGTCCCACCAGGTAGAATCACACCCGTTTCTATGGGAATTAATCAGAACTTCAGTCAGAGCTAAGAAAAGGGATTCTGCAAGATAATGTGTTGTAATACATAAGAATGTAGTTTTTAAATGTGAATTGAAACTGATATTTTTTTTAAAGGATTATTGTTAATTTTATAAATGGATAATAAAACAAAGAATATAGTTAAAATGAATTATGAAGATCCTAGTGAAAAGACTAATATCAGTTTCTATAATTAAATGAATAGATCATTATATTTGAAATAATAAATAATTTAGAAAGTAATTGAGGGAAAAGAACACTGCGGAATCTTGTTTAAAATATATACTGTATATGCACATGTGACATATAGTAGTTAGGAGATTATTGTTGTTGAACTAGAATGTGATAATTATATAGTGATTATATTACAAATTTTGATTATGGATTAAAGGCGAATAAATTGAGGGATGTATAAGATAAGGGTGGCACACTCTAATTTGTAATTAAAGGGGGAAATTTTTGGAAATAATAGATTTAAGTTGAAATTTACTGAACAATGAAACAAAAGTATGTGATAAAATTGCAAATATGACAGTATAAAGGAATAATGAATTTAGAATAAAAAATAAGAATGTTAAAATTATAAAACAAGATATGAGCATATTTAAAGAAAAAGGAATTAAGTTAAGATATAAATTGGAAATGGATTTAAGCTTGGCTAGTCTAGGGAAGAGAAGGACCAGGGTAGACATGATAGCAATCTTCCAATATTTGAGGGCTGCCAGAGAGAGTAGGAAGGGGGTTGAGCTATTTTCAAAAGCATCCAAAGGCCAGACAAGGAATAGTGGATGGAAATTGACCAAGGAGAGATTCAACCTGGAAATAAGGAGAAACTTTCTGTCAGTGAGAACAATCAACCCCTTGGAACAGAAGTTGCCCTCGGACGTTGTGGGAGCTTCATCACTTGAGACCTTCAAGAAGAGACTGGACTGCCATTTGTCAGAAATGGTGTAGTCTCCTGTTTGGGGAGGGGGTTGGACTAGATGACCTGCAAGGTCCCTTCCAACTCTGATTATCTGTTATCTGTTAATAAGTGTAAAGAAAATAAGAATATTGTAGAAAATTTATGGGAAAATGGAAGTAATGATATGACATAGAACTAAATGTGAAAGACAAATATATATCAAGGTCACGTTTGTATTGAAGTGTAAAAACCTGTTGACGGAAAGAGATGTTTTTAAAATGTAAAAAAAAAATATTACACAACACACAGAAGAAAGAACTTCAATCAGAGATGAAGAAGCTTCTTGGTGGAGAAGTGAAAAGTCTTCCAAGAAAAAAAAACAAAAACAAAAAACCAAACAAACCAGAAAGTCCAGTTTGCCTCTTGAGAAAAGAAAAGAAAAGAAAAGAAAAGAAAAGAAAAGAAAAGAAAAGAAAAGAAAAGAAAAGAAAAGAAAAGAAAAAAGAAAAGAGAAGCACCTTTGGGACAACTGAAAAACAAGCTTGCACAGGAAGTCTAAGAACAACCTCGGTCACACGCAGTCATGCTCGAAAGAGCCGTGAATAACCAGATGAGAATGAAAAGAATGAGCAACGTTGCACCAGGACGAGTGGAGTTATCAACAAACCCAAAAGGATGCCAAGGTATTGAGAAAAGGAGAACACAGGGAGCCCTCCACTTACAGCCGTTCATTTAGTGACCGTTTGGGGTTTCAACGGCACTGAAAAAAAAGGGACTTACGACCGTTGTTCACACTTATGACCATCCCAGCATGCGATTGAAATTCGGGTGCTTGGCAACTGACTTGTATTTATGATGGTGGCAGCTTCCTGGGAGGGGATGTGTGTTGTCACGTGATCCCCTTTTGCGGCCTTCAACGGGGAAGCTGGATCCACTTAATGACCGTGTGACTAACTTAACAGCCACGGCCGTTCGCTTAACAACTGGAAGGAGAAAGGTTGTAAAACGGGGCAAAAACCCACTTAATCAATGTCTCGCTTAGCAGCAGAGAAGTTGGGCTTGATTGTGGTTAAGTCGAAAACGACCTGTAATGGTGGGAGCAGCGCCAGAGCCCTGGGTTCAAATGCTTGCCGATTGCAGCCTTCCCAACTGGCGGTCTGACAAGCTGAGCTAAGTTGGATTTGTTTAACAACCACACAACTCGCTTAACAACCAAGCAGGACCTCTTCTCCAAATCAGCTGATGGCAGGAAAAGAAGCAATGGGTGGAAACTACTCAAGGAGAGAGACCAACCTGGAACTCAGGACGAATTTCCTGACAGTGAGAACAATTAACCAATGGAACTACTTGCTACCAGAAGTTGTGGATGCTCCATCACTGGAGGTTTTTAGGAAAAGAGAGTTGATAACCGTCTGAAATGGTAAAGGCTTTCCTGCCTGAGCAGGGGGCTGGACTAGGAGACCTCTAAGTCTGTTATTCTGTTCCTATTCTATTCTATGCTATTCTATTCTACTCTCCATCGCATATTCTCTTCTCTTCTCATTGTATTTTCCATTCCATATTCCCTTCTTTCCCTCTTATTCTATTCTCCATTCCATATTCTCTTCTCTCTTTCCTTATTCTATTCTCCACTCCATATTTTCTTCTCTCTTCTCTTCTCATTCCATATTCCCTTCTCTCTTCTTATTCTATCCTCCATTCCATATTTTCTTGTCTCTTCTCTTCTTATTCTCTTCTCCATTCCATATTCTCTTCTCTCTTCTCATTCTATTCTCCACTGCATATTCCCTTCTCTCTTTTCTTCTTCTTATTCTATTCTCCATTCCATATTCCCTTCTCTTCTCTCTTCTTATTCTCTTCTCCATTCCATATTCTCTTCTCTCTTCTCTTCTCATTCTATTCTCCATTCCATATTCTAACCTATTCCATTCCATTCTCTCCAAGGTCCCTCCCAACTCTGTTATTCTATTATCTGCTCCATAAACCAAGGACCAGAAGGAATGTTCATTAATGTAGCTGAAGGTACAATTTTGGTAGAGCCATGGGTGTTGACTGATGAACCCCATAGGGGAACGCTCCCATTCCTTTCCGAAGGACTTCCTTAGGGAAACTAAGGCTGGGCAAGAATGTTCTTCCTCCAAGCCACCTGATGAACCAACACAACAAGGCGGGAAGTTGACAGCACATGAGACAAAGCCACATATTACTGAAGGTCAGGTCCAAGGTCAGCCTGAGTGCCATAATCAGGCCTCCTCTTTTTCCTTCCTCCTGGGTAGACCTACGACAAGACATAGGAATGTTTTCCAATATGTTCCAAGCCATTAGGGCAGGAAGCCAAGTCTTCATGTCTCCAACTAAAATGTTCCTACCAGGTGAACTTCCCTTCCTTCCAGGTGAACGTGTCTTCACTGACCTATCTTCCAAGCTTTGGTGTCAACAGAATGGAAATTAATTTTCTACACTGGCCTTCCAATTTGTTGGCTTCCCAGTCTAGCCTACAGTTTGGAGATTTCCCGTCCAAGATTAACCAGGATGGAGCCTACTTGACATGCCACGATTAGTAAGGTCAACTAAGTACATCCAAGTAGGTGACCATTCGCTTGGCTTCAAGCAGAGGATTTAATCTCTCTCTCTCTCTCTCCCTCCCTCCTGTACTGGATCATCTCAGACTGGTTTCTTTTTGTCAAACTTGGGAACCTGTAGAGGTGGTGACTTCAACTCCCAGAATTCCCCAGCCACCATTGCTAACCCAGGAGGAATGCAAAGAGAGAGGCCACATGGAGTAATCTGGGTTAAGTTGAAGCTGAAACATCATAAAGTTGTCAAGCACTGATGCTGTTACGTACTTGGGTTATGAAACGTCTGCAAGAAAATAACCAAGTTCAGAGAGCACCAAAGGCCCCCTTTCTTATTCCCTTCCTTCCTTCTCTCCACAAACCCCATTCCCTTTTAACACTGATGATGTTCCAAAGTTGGGTCATGAAATGTCTGCAAGAAAACAAAACAACCAAGCACAGAGCACCAAGGACTTCCACAGTCCTCTCTTCCTTTTCTTTCCAAACTCTTCCAGCACTGATGAAGTTCCCTAGTTGGGTCATGAAATGTCTGCAAGAAAACCATCCAGCTCAGAGAGCAGTAAGGACCCCACAGCCTTCCTCCTCCTCTCTTTCCTCTTCCTTCTCCGTCTCCACAAACCCAACTCCCTTATAGCACTGATGATGTTCCCTAGTTGGGTCATGAAACATCTACAAGGAAACCACCCAGCTCAGAGAGCATCAACCACGAAATCTCAGTTTCTGATGGGGAAGTATTAAAAAAATCTCTCCAAAATCTACGTAACCTATCTCTCCGGCCCTGTGCAGGAAGACACTTTGCAAAGAAGACTAGAAAGTTGTTATTTTAAAAACACAAATTGAAACTCTTCCTATCCAGGTTAGTTCCATGCCAAGAGGAAAAGAAGTAATATTACTGGATTTTTTTAAAAAAATAGGATTACAATTTTAAGACAGGCAGTCCCACACGTATCCTTTTAGTGACTGTTCGAAGTTACAACGGCAGTGAAAAAAATGACTTATGACTATTGTTCACACTTATGACTGTTGCAGCATCCCCGTGATCAAAATGTGGACACTTGGCAGCAGGCTCCTATTTACAATGTTTGCTGTGTCCCAGGATTTGCACAACGACTAAACTGCAGTGATTTAAGAACTGCGGCAATTAAAAAAATATCACAAAATGTGGCGTGAATGGCATAGAAAGTTGTAAAATGGGGCAAAACTCAGCAACTGTCTGGCTTAGGAATGGAAGTTTCGGACTCAATTGTGTTCCTAATTCGAGGACTACATGTACCCAGACTGAAAGACTCTAATTCTTCCTTCTCTACCCATCTCTTAATGCCAACAACTAGCCTTATTCTGACACGTGAGCATCCTCTTATTAATCTCACATTTTTATGACACTAACCCACACACTTTTGTGTAGCCTGGTGAAGGACGACAATTTTGGAAATCAGAAGAGTTTAAAAATATTAATCTACTGCAATGAGAAAACACTGGGCTTTTCGCAATTGGTTAGAAAGAGAAACCCCACCGTCCAAATCTAGCTGTAGAACATAGAATAGTAAAGAGTTGGAAGGGACCACAGAGGTCTTCTAGTCCAGCCCCCTGCTCAAGCAGGAGACCCTATGCCATTTCAGACAAATGGCTGTCCAGTCCTTTCTTAAAAACCTCCAGTGTTGGAGCACCTACAACAGCAAGCTGCTCCGCTGGATAATTGTCCTCAGATTTTTCAGATAATCAGCGTTGGAAAGAACCTTGTAGGTTATCTAGTCCAACCCCCTGCCCACCATTTCTGACAGATGCCAGTCCAATCTCTTCTTGAAAGTCTCCAGTGATGGCGCTCCCACCACTTCCAAAGGCAACTTCTGTCCATTGGTTGATCATTCTCACTGAGAGAAAGTTTCTCCTTATTTCCAGGATGAATCTCTCCTTAATCAGTTATTCCTTGTCTGGCCTTCAGGCGCTTTAGAAAACAGCTTGACCCCCTTCCTCCTCCTCTCTGGGGCAGCCCCTCAACTATTGGAAGATGCTCTTCTGTCTCCCCTGGTCCTTCTCTTCACTAGACTAGCCAGGCCTGGTTCCTGCAACCATTCAACATATATTATAGTCTCAAGATCTTTGATCATCTTAGATAGATTCAGATTAACAGAGTTGGAAGGGACCTTGTAGGTCATCTAGTCCAACCCTCTGCCCAAGCAGGAGACCCTACTCCATCCATGACAAATGACAGTCCAATCTCCCCTTGAAAGCCTCCAGTGATGAAGCTCCCACAACTTCCGAGGGCAACTTCTGTTCCATGGGTGGATTGTTCTCCCTGTCAGAAAATTCCTCCTTATTTCCAGGTTGAATCTCTCCTTGATCAGTTTCCATCCGTTATTCCTTCGCATGCTTTGCAAAAATAACTTGATCCCCTCCTCTCTGGAGCATCCCCTCAAATACTGGAAGATGGTATCCTGTCTCCCCTGGTCCTTCTCCTCACTCTTAGTTCCAGGTTGCTTCTCTCCTTAGTTAGTTTCCATCCATTGTTTCTTGATTCTGCCCTCTGATGCTTTTGGAAAATAAGTTGACTCCCTCTTCTTTTGGGGTAACCCCTCAGATATAGTAACACTGCTAACATGTCCCCCACAGTCCTCCTTTTCTCTTGACTAGCCAAACCCAAATCCTGCAACATGTTCTTTAACCTCCAGTCTCCTAATCACTTTAGTTGCTCTTCTCTGCACTCTTTCCAGAGTCTCAACATTGTGTTTGTTATATTCTGGTGACCAGAACTGGATGCAATATTCCAAGTGTGGTCTTACTAAGGCTTTGTAAAGCGGCACGAGATCTTCACCTGATCTTGATTCTATCCCTCTGTTAATTCTATCCCCCTTCTGTTCATGAAAAAACTAGCTTTATTTAAATCGAAGCCTTCTCCCAAAAGCTCCCTCATCGGTAGCGAAAATCCCCTGGGTGCTGCCATTCCTGCCAGAACTTTCTCCCGATTTAATATGGACTCAGGGGGATTAGCAGGCGGGAATTTACAAGCTATTATTATTTGCGCAAAATCATTATACATGGTTAACTACTGAACCATGCTCTCATTGTTTAACCTGGTTTTTCTGAGTTTATTTGAGACAGTGGAGCAGGCAGAATAGAATAGAATAGGAACAGACTAGGAATAGGAATAGAATAGGCAGAATAGAATAGAATAGAATAGAAAATGCAGAATAGAATGGAAAATGCAGAATAGAATGAGAATAGAATATGCAGAATAGAATGAGAATAGAATATGCAGAATAGAATGGAAAATGCAGAATAGAATAGAAAATGCAGAATAGAATGAGAATAGAATAGAAAATTCAGAATAGAATAGAATAGAAAATGCAGAATAGAATGGAAAATGCAGAATAGAATAAATAGAATAGAATGAGACTAGAATATACGCTGTCCGAGAATTTAGACACTCAATCTGCCCTAATCTTTTTAGTTCTACCCCAATTCCTGGCCTTCTTCCAAGGACAGAATTTCTACCTTGAAAGCCTACTACGAAGTCTTCAAAATATCTATATCTATATATTTTTCATCTGCAAACTATACAGTTGCACGCTATCACACACAAAAAAAACCCAACACACTTGTCAAATGAAGGTGCTTCCCAATAGGGCCCGTGGAGGGGTTTGTCCCTTTAAAAATCTAGGCTGTTTCAGAAAACTGTGAGAAACTTTTGTTGGCTTGGCCAAGTGCCTTTCCCTTTTCCCGAGCCTCAGTTTTACCACCTGAAAAATGGGAACACTGACCTATTTTGCAGAGTTACCACAAGGGAAGCCTAGACGCAAAAGCCATCCAGCCCAGGAGAAACTCTGTAATTAATGATGATGAATGGCTTTTCACCTTGCTGTTCCAACTTAAAAGAGAAAATATTTTGCTTTCCTGGTTTGTAAAGCAAAGTCATTGGAAAAGATAAGGAAGACCAAAGCAACATGGAAAGCAAACAGGTCTTTTGGGGGGGCTGGGATGGTTGCGGCACAAAACAACTTTGACCCTAGCATACAGCTAGAAGATTGGGAGAGAATTTGGACCAAGAACTGCAAATTAACGTTATCAACAGCTTATAAAGAAATTTTAATCAAGATGTTTAGATGGCATTTGGCACCGGCGAGATTGGCCAAAATATACCTTAATATGAAACCGCAATGCTGGAAATGTAAGCTCACAGATGGAACATACTATCATATGTGGTGGCAATGCCCCAAAGTTTAAAAAATAGAAAAAATGGATAAGAGAAATTACAGGGTACGAAACTGAATTTAAGCCAGAAGCTTTTGCTGGGGATGATTAAAGGAAACACAAAGAAATATATCCAATACATCATTCAACATATACTAACAGCGGCAACAATTGCTTATGCCCAAAGCTGGAAAATAGATGTACCTTCAGAAAATATGATAATAAATAAAATACTTGATTGTGCCGAGATGGACAGACTGACGAGAAAAGTAAAAGGTAAAGAGTCTATGAGGTTTGGGAAATGTTTTATATATATATATATGGTTAAATAAGAGAAATAAGGTTTGATATGGAGAAGAATTGTAAATATTGTGTTTGAGTATATAAGTAACGCTTGACACAAAACTGTTAAAATGTAAATTTTATATGTAGTTTGAAACTAAATAAAATTTAAAACAAAACAACAAAACAACTTTGACCCACAATTATACACTTTTTTTTTTACAACGCAAAGTCTTCGGTTTACAACAGTTCATTTAGTGACCTCAAGTGACGAGCACTGAAAAAAATGACTTACGACCTCAAGTTATGACAATTGAGCCCAAATTTTACACTGATTAGGGACTTCAGTCCCAGGCAGAGGCAGTTATTTCTCTCTCTGGGCACAATGAGAATATAACTGCTGAACAAAACTCCGCGCTGTTGACAGGAAGGGTATCCGGCCAGGAAACACTCTGCTAGCTCCATTCTGTTGCCCAGACTCCACCCTGCGAGGGATTATGGGGTCGTTAAAAGGAGATGATGATGAATGAAACATTTGTTAAAGTGAGTTCTGCTCCATTTTGACGACCTTCCTTGCCACAGTTGTTTAGTGAATCACTGCAGTTGTTAAGTTGATAACATGGTTATTAAATGAATCTGGCTTCCCCATGGGCTTTGCTTGTCGGAAGGTCGCAAAACGGGGACACTGTGACTGTTGTAAATGTGAGTCAGTTGCCAAGTGTTTTTGATCACACGACCACGGTCGTGGGGGAAAGTGTCAAAAGTTCCTTTTTCCAGTGTCATAGTAACTTTGAATGGTCACTTAAATGAACTGTCATAAGTCAAAGACTGTCTGCAATGAGGCCGACCCTAGGAAACAGCCCTCTTTTAAATATTACTAGTGGTGAGCTAGGTGTCAGAAACCAATAGGGCTTATTTATCAGGGAGTCTATTTAAAAATAACTCACAGCCATCTCTCCAAGTCATGCCGAATACACTTCAAGCGTTTACACAAACGCTTAGCTGGTGCCATCTTTTCCCTATCTCATGTTGCCCTGGGGGGAGCGGGGGGGAGGCTCATGAGTTGTATCCTGACACTACTAGGCTGCTTAGGATCACGTGGCGTGAATTCCTATGCCTTTAAAAACAACACTTACAATCCTGAAAATCAAGTTGAAGTCCGCCGAAACAAGCCTGCTGGAAAACATCAGACGGGCTTGAGAGAAAAAGACATCCTGGAAAAAGTTAAGAATTATTTCAGGAAAAAGAGAGGGGGGGGGGGAAGAGAGAGAGAGAGAGAGAGAGATCTCATATGTATGTATGTATGTATGTATGTATGTATGTATGTATGTATGTATGTATGTGCTGTTTAGCTTCCTTCGGGTATTATCCCACGTCATTGTAGTTCTGTTAAAGTTGTAGCAACGTTTCAGCAGAATCTCATCAGGCTTCTGTATTGAGTCTGTATTGAATACAGAAGCCTGATGATGGCAGATGAGATTCTGCTGAAACGTTGCTACAACTTTAAAAGCACTACAATGACGTGGGATAATATCCGAAGGAAGCTGAACAGCACACACACACACACACACACATATATATATACACATACACATACATACATACATACATACATACATATATATATATATATATACACACACATACATACACACACACACACATATATCAGAGCCTCTTATATATACATAGGAGCTTCTGTGGCGCAGCGGTTAGAGTACTGCAAGGTACTTCTGCAGCCAGCTGCCTACAATTTGGCAGTTCAAATCCCACCAAGCTCAAGGTAGACGAGGCCTTCCATCCTTCCGAGGTAGGTAAAATGAGGACCCAAATTGTTGGGGGTAATATGCTGACTTAGACAGGACTGGAAAGCACTATAAAATGGTATATAAGTCTAAGTGCTATTGCTATATATATATATATATATATATAGATCCTGATATGTATGACATCCCTCTCTCTCTCCCAATAGATAGGTAGGTAGGTAATGGGATGGAATGAATTGATAGATAAGATAGATAATGGATGAAGATAGATATGGATGGAGAGATAAGCTAGATGGAGAGATAGATATGGAGACAGAGGGGGAGAGAGGATGGAGAGAAAGAGATATGGATGGAGAGATAGATGGAGAAATAAACAGATATGGAGACAGAGAGAGAAAGAGGATGGAGATAGATAAAGGGATATGGATGGAGAAAGGTAGGTAGGTAGATAATGGATGGAATGAGTATATATAGATTAGATAATGGATGGAGATAGATATGGAAACCTAGATAGATATGATAGATAGAGGAGGAAAGAGAAAGAGATATGGATGGAGAGAGAGAAAGAGGGAGAAGAGAGAGAGAGATTGAGATTCTAAAGGAGTATTTTTGAATGTCAGATACTAGGAGGTGAGTGGACTTCAACTCCCAGAATTGAGCATTGCTATCTGGGGAATTCTGGGAGCTGAAGTCGACCCATCTTCATGCTGCCAAGGTAAAGCCACATTCTTTGAAGAGGTTGGGAAGTCCTCTGGAGATTCGGGCCATCTGCTCTTGGGAGACCCTAACCCTTCTGAGCGAGGGAGAGGGGCTTCTCCCTCCCCTCCAAAGCCAATCCACCCACCAGCTCACCTGCCAAAATACCCCTTAGTATCTTGAACACAAGCCAGCTGCCTCTCCTGCATAATGATGGGGTGGGGGAGTGTTGGAGGCCAAAATCCAGGCGCAAATCTACAACTTCCACTTAAGTCAATTGCAAGTAGTTTTATGGGGAAGGTGGGAAAATTGTATAGTCTTGCAGTGCGCCGGGCGGATTTGACACCCGAGACTTGTGCTCCAGGCTCATTTTTTTAAAAAATTCTTGCTCGCATGCTGGAGAAGTTGGCTTGCGGGGGACACAGGAGGTCCTCAACTTACAACTACAGTTTTTGAGGCCAAAAATTGATGCTGCTTAGCAGGGACAGTTAAGTGACAAGAGCTTGGCCCCATTCTACAGCCTTCCTTACCACGGTTAAGTGAATCCCTGCAGTCGTCACGGACGTTAAGTGAATCGCCCCCCCCCCAACTTGGCTCAATAGAAGGAAGCAAAAGGGGAAAAATCACGTGACTCTGGAAGACACCGCAAACCGCCGTTAAGTACGTGGCAGTTGCCAAGCCTACAAATTTTGAGCACGTGACCACGGAGGAAAAAAACTGCCGTAAGTCACTTTTTTCAGCACAGTTGCAACTTCGAACAGTCACTAAATGACCTGTTGTAAGTAGAGAACCACCTGAGCTACAGTTATATCCCTACCTTTCAGTCATTACATGCAATTGGTGGCTTTTACAATTTGTGCGTATAGGAGGTACCCTGGAAGTGATGAAAGATAGACAGACAGACAGTCAGACAATAAATGATAGTTAGGCAGATGATAAACAACCATGAGCAAACTGTTGTGACTTGAGGAGCGCCTGTAAACCGACACAACCTGAGAATTCGGAAGAGGTTAAAAAGAAAAGAAAAAAGGAAGCCTAGATAACAAACATGTTCTAGGTCAGATCTCTGAAAAAATGCATAGAGAGATCAAAGCCCGTTTCTAAAATAAGCCACCATCTAAACCCACCAGGATTTTAAGCGCCTTGAACAATGTGGGAGTTTTGATGCACACAACACACACTTGTCAACTGAGAAAGACACAGTAACCAGTGGGGGGAGGGGGTGTGTGTGCCAGCATCTGAGATAAACATAGCAAAAAAAGAGACCAGTAACCTAACCAAGGTTTGCTTGTACAGTAGCCAAAGATACCTCGCTTGTTCATTTTGTGCAACCTGCAGAATTCAAAACCATCCCAAGTTGACAAATAGGATTTTCATGTTAAAAATGTCACTGCCCCTTGGCAAATTTTCGGCCTCCAGAGCCGAGTTTTTTAACTTTACAACGGGTGGAGTTCAACCAGCCAGAGTTCCACTAGCCAGCCATGTTTCTTTGAGGAAGGAACGGATTCACTCTGGCTGCAGAACCTTTGCCGTCTTGAACAAAATGTGCTTGGCTCACATCTCTGAGAGATCAGCCGCCCGGGTGTTTCCATAAAAAAACCACTGGTGCAGGCAGTGTGCTTGCTAACTCTNTGTGCTTGGTTCACATCTCTGAGAGATCAGCCGCCCGGGTGTTTCCATAAAAAAACCACTGGTGCAGGCAGTGTGCTTGCTAACTCTCCCAGCGACACTGGGCTGCTTGCAAAGGAAGCAAAGAAACCCTGAATCTGTCCACTTTCCAAGTCAGCGTGATCCCATCGTGGCTACTTTTCAAGAGGGGTGGACTTCAATTCCCAGAATCCCCTTAGCCAGCATCTACTCATCTTTAAAGGCTGGCTGGGGAATTCTGGGAGTTGAAATCCAGCCCTCTTGAAAGTAGCCCAGATTGGGATCACATGGAGTTCGAAAGTGGTTACCAACTTTAAGAGGTGTGGACCACAACTCCCAGATTTCCCCCAGCCAGCATGTTGAACTCCACCCATCGTAAAAGGCTGGCCAGGGAATTCTGGGAGTTGAAGTCCACTCCTTTTAAAATAACCAAAATTGCTCCATACCGGCTTAGAAAGTGGACAGCAACTTTAAGAGGCGTGGACTTCAACTCCCATAATTCCCCCAGCCAGCATGTTGACATCCCCGTTTTTAAAGGCTGGCTAGGGAATTCTGGGAGTTGAAGTCCACTGCTCTTAAAACATTGCCAAGATTGGGACCATGCTGACTGAGAAAGTGGATAGCAACTTTAAGAGGCGTGGACTTCAACTCCCATAATTCCCCCAGCCAGCATATTGAAGTCCTTTCATCTGGTCAGGGAATTCTGGGAGTCAAAGTCCACCGCTCTTCAAAGAAGCCAAGATTGGGACCACACTGTCTTAGAAAGTGGATAGCAAGTATAAGAGGGTTGGATTTCAACTCCCAGAATTCCCCAGCCAGCCCTGGGAGATCTTCGAAGTGCTGGCCGGGGAATTCTGGGAGTTGAAGTCCACCCATCTTAACATTGAGAAACTCTGTTTCAGACCCAGGGCCTCCAACCTTGGCAACTTTAAAACTTTGTGGTCTTCAACTCCCAGAATTCCTCAGCCATCAGGTTGTACCCCACCTATCTTAAAAGGCTGGCTGGGAATTCTGGGAGTTGAAGTCCACTGCTCTTAAAGAATAGCCAATATTGGGATCACGCTGAATTTGAAAGTGGATAGCAATTTTAAGAGGGGTAGACTTCAACTCCCAGAATCCCCCCAGCAAGCATGTTGATCTCTACTCATCTTTAAAGGCTGGCTAGGGAATTCTGGGAGTTGAAGTCCACTCCTTTTAAAGTCACCAAAATTGGTCCATACCGGCTTAGAAAGCAGACAGCAACTTTTAGAGAATTCCCCCAGCCAGCATGTTGAATTCCCCGTTTTTAAAGGCTGGCTGGGGGATTCTGGGAATTGCAAGTCTATCTCTCTCTTAAAAGTTGTCAAGATTGGGATCACACAGACTTAGAATATGGATAGCAACTTTTCAGTCAGGTGGATTTCAATTCCCAGAATTCTCCTGTCAGCCTTTTAAAATGGGTGGACTTCAACTGGGGAATTCTGGGACCTGAAGTCCCCCCATCTTAAAAGGCTGGCTGGGGAATTCTGGGAGTCTAAGTCCACTCAAAGTTGCCAAGATTGCACCCCATTGACTTAGAAAATGGATAGCAATTTTTAGAAGGCTGGACTTCAACTCCCAGAATTCCTCAGTCAGTGTTTGAAGATGAGTGGACTTCAACATGCTGTGGCTGGGGAATTCTGGGAGTTAAAGTCCACTCCTCTTAAAGATCGGGCCGTTCTGCCTTAGAAAATGGATCGCACCTTCAAAAGAGGTGGACTTCCAACTCCCAGAATTCCCCAGCCGGCAGGTTTGAAATCCACCCATCTAAATAAGGCTGGCTGGAGAATCCTTGGACTTGAAATCCATGCATCTTAAAATAGCCAAATTGGGAACGAGATGAGAGGCAGGAAATTTTTTCCAGGTTTAGCAAAAACTAAATTTTAAGCTCAGGACTTAAATTGGAGCAACAAAGGGAGAAGAGCCTGCGGGAACCTTGCTGCAAACCTCATCTTAATTATTCAGACTTCCTGTTTTTCACTTCCATACGGCGGCATCAAACCTAAAGCCATGCTTCCTTACTGGAAATTGCCACGGCTGCAGCGGCCTGAGTAAACATTTGACATAGGAGCCTGCCGTGTCCCGTTTCTGGGCCATAAGGTATCTGGAAAAGTTCCAGAACCGACTTCCAGCTGGACTTTTATTCCCTTTGTATTAAACTTCGGGTATTTGAACTGAGCCTACTGGTTTTTGTGTTTTTTTTATCTCTTAGACACGCCAACACGGCCAGATTTGTCATCTTGCCACAGGGCGTGTGTGCATATTGCTGTTGTGGTGCCTTATGGAAAAATCTCTTTTGTGGGTTTCGTTGTGATGGTTGGAAAGGACATTTTGCATAAGCAATTTGCCAGAGCTCATGTGAGGCTTTCAAAAACCAGCCTTTTAAATCCTGGACTAAAATATGGAGTTGGATACAAGAAATAGTGGACGATCGGATTGAGTTGAAACTGGAATTGTTCTTGTTGGGAATAATTAAAAGGAAATATAGGAAAAAGATTAAATATATGATATTGCTTATATTGATAGCAAGCAACAAGGGTAGCATTCGCACAATGTTGGAAACAAATTAATATGCCCCAAGAGGAATTAGTAATTCAAAAAATTTTAGATTGTGGTGAAATGGATAAACCGGCATTAAAATTAAAAGATAAAGAAGAGTTGGAGTATTATGAAATTTGGGACAATTGGTATAAATGGTTGAGCAATAGAAATAAGGATAATGGAGATAAGAAAATTATAAATAAACATATATGAATATACATAAATGTAGATATTTATATGAGATTGGTTTGTATAATAATGATGGCACAGTACTGTTAATATTTAGGTTAAGATGTGTGAAAGATGAAAAAGAACAATAAAAATTATTGGAAATATCTAATTCTTCACATAATTACTGCAGCAAGAATTGCTTTAGCACAATGCTGGAAGGGCGACCAAATGCCAACAATTTAATAATGCAGAAAGTTCTTGACTGCGCCGAAATGGACATACTTACCCAAAAACTAAAGGATGAAGCAGACTCAAAATGTAGTACAGTTTGGGAAAAATGGTACAATTGAATTAAGGATAAAAACCAGGGAATAAAAAGAAAAGGAACGGGAAAAATAAAGTGGTTAGATTAAAAGTATTTACCAGAGACAGGAAATGAAAATTAGAAAAATTGTTTTTGAGAAAAGAACACACCGTCTAGTTCAGGGGTCTCCAATCTTGGCAACTTTTAAGCCTGGAGGACTTCAACTCCCAGAATTCCCCAGCCAAGCCAGCAAAG
>BHFT01024315.1:0-18313 GCA_004320025.1 Laticauda laticaudata | reverse complement strand
TAACCAACAGATGGCAAGTGTTTCTCTCCATTTTACATCCTTTTTCCATCCGTTGGTGCAGTGTGACATGGGCTTTACCTAGTTTGGGTAATGAAACATCTAAAAGAAAACAAGCAAGCTCAGAGAGCACCAAAGGCCCCTCTTTCCATCTTGCATATTTCTTTTAGATTTTACTTCCTTGAGCCATTTCCCATTCTATTTTATCATGCATGGCATCTTCACTGAACCTTTTCTCCTCTAGTTTGTGAGAAAATACCACAAGCTCATGGACAACTGCAGCAAGGCCATTAACGTGCACAAAGATAGAAGGCATCATTGATGAAGAAATGGATTGGAAAGACTCTGCAGAAATGGCTCAATTGGCAATTACTTTTAAATGGGAAACCCTTTTGAGACTGTTTGCTGAAATTGAATAAAAATGAATCACTGATTTGGAAGTATACTGATTAAAAATGTATTTATTGGAAGAAAGAAACTATAATATGTAATTTGGGAGAGTGAAGATGGTAATTTCTATGCTTGTAACTGTCACAGAGATGATTGGACTTGGCTTCTTTATAATATTTTTCTTGCTTTTTTATTATTCTTCACCTTTTCTCTTATGTTTGTCATCTTTTTTCTATTTCTTCTTCTATGCTTCTGTAGTTTTTTAAAAAAATATTTGTAAAAACTTTTTTTAATTAAAAAATATTCATTAAAAATATTGCATATCATCTGTTTGATATAGAATATGGAATTACAGATAGAAGTCCAAGCACCCTTTTTTCACATTCTTTTAGAGTTGCTCCTTAGCTTCTGGCTAAAGCCCCTGTCACACCGAACCAACGGATGCAAAGAGGATGTAAAACGGACAAAAAACCTTGCCATCCGTTGGAAAACGCAATTGTACTCACTGCCTCCGTTTTCTTCCTTCTCTATCCGTCAGGTCACTCCATCTATTGACGGTTTCTCCACTCAGAAAGTTTATGGGCTGCCTAAAAACTATTTGCGCGGAAAATGTATCCAGTTCGGTCCGTACTAGGCATCCACTACGCAATCCGTTACGCATCCGTTACGCATCCGTTACGCCATCCGTCTACGCATCCGCTTATATCACCTAGGCATCGCTACGCATTCCACAAACTCGCATCTGCTCGGACGAGGGAGAAGCGGAACGGACACAGAACAATACCAGAACGTGATTGAAGAACAAGATGCAGCCCAGAAACCAAAGCGTTTAAAACGGAAAAAAACGTTCGCAGAGGGACCTATCTCGGATATAAGCGATGTCTACAGGATGCCTACGAGGATGCCTAGACGGATGCAAAGGGACACTATACTGCCTATTAAAAGGCAGAGAGCAAATTGTCTGCATCTCCACTTTCCAGACCAGCAGCCCACCTGTGAAGAACTCTGGCAGCCTTCATCTGACTCGTCTCTTTCACAGCATCCAGTTCATGTCCCACGTGGGATTGTGACAAAGTCCTTTGGGCAGCCACCATTCCTTCTGCACAACAGTGCGAAACCATCTACAGGCTCTAGTGAACTCTACTAATGGAAAGAAAAGGAAGAGCCACCAAAAAAAAGTCTGGGTCCAAAGATGGTTCGCACAGATGAGCAGAGGACGACTGTACAACAAGCTGATGTGGGCTCAGGAGCGAAGACACTCGGCCGTTCCAGAACTTTCATGAGGATAGGCCTCCAGCCGATGTTTAGCACAGAAGTTGTGCAGCGCCTGACACCAGGTTGACCAAGACAAACACAACTTCCACCCAGCCTGGACCTGGGCTCAAATGTGCACTCCTCTGCACCACCTGGCCTCAGGGACCACCTAAAAGGAGCAGCAGTACAGCTGAGGGTGGCGACCCAGCCACCATCAGCTTGGTGGTCAGAGAAAGTGGTGCAGGCATCATCAAAGAATACAAGGAGGAGCTCCTCCATGGCCCCTCACTGAATCAAGGCTGGAAGAAATGTTGCAGAGCGTGGTATATCAGAGTGGAACTTCCCCCACACCCTTGGAGCCATCGATGGCAAGCACGTGGCCTGCAAAGCACCAGCCAAGTCGGGGTCCACTTATTCACACTACAAGGGCTTCTTCAGCATCATCATCCTTCGCATCATCGATGCTGACTACAAATTCATGTACATCGATGCTTCAGGCTACCGGCTCATCTTCAGAATTGCCCAGGGTATACAACGCCAGTCACCTCAAGGGGGTGCTGGAAAAGCAACCCTTCATGGTGGGCTTCCCATGTCAGATTCCTCAGACTGCGCTTCAACGACATGCACACGATGTGCCCTACTTCATCGTGGGGGGGGAATGATGGCCCTTCTCCCTCACAACCCTACCATGAAGCCTACACCTCCAAATACCTCACCCCGTGAAGAAGAGGATCTTCAACTACAGGCTGTACCATGCAAGCGGGCTGTTGGAGAATGCCTTTGGCATCTCTGGCCAACAGTCCCAGGGAATTTCTCAACCCACCATGCCAGATCGCTCATGATGAACCTTGAGGAGGATCGTGGAAAACCTGCAACAATCTCATGCGCACAGCCGCTACCCAGTCTTGCAAGAACAGGCTTGTGGACCGTCAACAAGGCAATTGGGGACATAGGAGCCTGGGGAATGGAGGAAGGGCAAAACACTGATCGACACCGAGGATGTGCAAAGCCACCAACAGAGCCTCCGTGAGAGGCGAAGAGACAGCGCAACTCCTGAATACACTGGAGGTGCAACTTCCCAGCTGGGCATGGAGTGCAAGCAGGATGGTAAATTTTAATGATGGTTCCTTCAGCCTGTCTCGGATCACACGGATGAGATTTGGGCCATTATGTTTGTTGCCTACAATGAAAGCAGGGCATTTAATAAAGAGTTTGTTTAATGTTGACATGTCTGTGATGAATTATTACATTATTATTGATATGAAGGGCCATAGGGGTGGCACCTGGGAGGGTGGACATACAGTCCACACTATTGCTTGCCGCTGGAGGTTTTACCTATCCCACAGCTATTACCCATCCCAAAGATTATCCCCTGCTCATTCCCACAGGTATTCCTGCCCACGCCCAACTGCTTCTAAACCCATCCCAACAAGCATGCAAAAGGCTTTAAACCAGCAAAATTTCTAGCAAGAACTTTTACTTAAAAAAAAGAAATGAAGCAAGTGCTGAGTGGAATCATAAATAGACTTTATTAAACAAGAAGCTATAAAAACAAGAAATGTGTCTCTGGCACTCCTCTTGGTCGCTCATGTCTCAGGGTGAAGGGTCCAGGTCTGTGGGAATGTGGCTGGTGCTGGAGTGCTTTCATCAGCTCCTCCAGAAGCAGAAGCAGCAGAACGCCCAGGCCCCAGATGGAGCCGAGCCTGTCTGAAGAAAGCCCCAGCAGAACCTAGAGTGAGGGCATGGGGGCTGGAATTGGTAGGCCTGCTCCCTCTTGCCAGGGCTGCAGCAGATGGCTGAGGCTTGCTGTACTTCCGCAGATGGGTTGTGGGGTTGGCTGGCTGGCAGGGAGGCTGGCAGTAACGCCAAGGCTGGTCAGAAAGGCTGCAGGGACGCAGGCACAGCTCAGGAAGGCTGGCAGGAAGGCATGGCACCACAGGGTGCAGCAGGCTGGCACAGGAGACACAGGGCCTGGCAGGTAGGCTGCTGGCAGGCAGGCAGGCCCCAAGGCTGGCGGGAGAAGCCTGTGGCACCTCGGAGTGCTAGCAGGAAGGCGCTGGCAGGAGGGGCAGGGCACCAAGGGTGGCAAGGAAGGCTGGCAAGCAAGGCTTGCAGGGAGAGCTGGCCAGCAAGGCTGGCAGGCAATGACATGCAGCAGGACAGCGGCAAGGCAGTTGATGTGTCTGAGCAGTCTTTCCTCTGAATGGCGCACCTGCTTCCGAGCTGTTTCCGTATTTCCGGGGGCTGCCAATGCATCCCCGCATACGCAATGAACGCCAAGGCATCCATTAGGCTTGCTGCTCTGCATCCGCTTCATCCGTTCTGCATCCGCTGTATCCGTTCCACGTCCGCTTTGTGAGGCCCCCCGGAAGCCCTGCAGTTTGCGCCATCCGCCTCCATCCACTTCCATCCGCTGGGCTTCCGTTCCGCATCCGCTCTGCATCCGCCCTGCGTCCTCCCCGCGTCCATGTTATCCGCTACGGTTATGCAAATTTTTGCCCCTTTTGAGAGCAGATAACAATGGACGGAACATTTTGCTCATCCGCTGTGTCCTTTTTGCATCCGTTGGCCAGTGTGACATGGGCTTAAGAAACAGAATATGGTCCTCCTCCTGAGAGGCCCACATTCAGTAGCCATCTATAGAATACCTATGTTCACTCCTTTATCATGTTTTGTCTTTTTCCCTGCTGAAATTAACTCCCTGAGCTATGTAGGGACAATCCTGGATTTCTTCTTGATACAGAGGTGATCTCAGAATTAAAATTGGTAATCAGAAAACTGAAGATCTGAATTAACAATCGGGTGTACATGGATATTTCTACTAACCCTATTCAACCTCATAGATGCATAGTGTTTTTTAAAAAAATGGGGCTGGGCTCATAGTTTAGTGGTGCAGCACTTATTTATTTAATTATTTAGTTGTTATTCCTTTTTATTTTTATAAATAATTCAAGGCAGTGAACATACCTAATATTCCTTCCTCCTTCTATTTTTCCCACCAACAACCATGGGTTGAGAGATAATGATTGCTCCAAAGTCACCCAGCTACCTCTCATACCTAAGGTGGGACTAGAACTCACTGTCTCCAAGTTTCTAGCCTGGTGTCTTAATCTCTAGAACAAACTGGCTCATATTGTTTTTTCCATGCTTTAAGTTCAAACAAGGTCATCTCAAATTCAAGAAGCAAACTATGGAGTATCTGCCCAAGTCCTTGCTGGTGCCTTGCCCAGTTTGAGATATATATAGCCTGATTCAGAATAATGTTTTTTTATATTTTTATACTTACTTTTTGTATTATTTCCTTCCATGCTCCTAAACTCTTCAGTTGTTAATTCCTGTAAGATATCTGTCACCGAAGGCATGGAAATAAGAGATAGATAAGTGCACTTCAGCAACACAGAAACAAATATTTGCAGAATTATGGAAATTACCTGTTTTCACAGTTGAGAACTTGTCCAGTGAAAAAAGCAACAGCAGAGACACAGCTTGGTTCCTTGGAGAAAAAAAGATGAGGCCGAGAGGAAAGGGTTTGAAAGAGGGAAAGGAGAGGAAATGTTTCTGGATTCAGAGTTTAGGACTTTAGTGGCATAATTTCTTTCTGGGAACACAATTTTTAAGGCGAGGGTATATTGGAAATAGACAGTTCAAATCTTACCCAATGTATGAAAATGATTTCTGCTGTGACCCAGGAAGTTCAAAAAAAAGTAAAGATGGTGGCTACAACCACATAATCAAAGCCTTGACCCCTTTTTAATGTGTGATGCACATAAAAAGGAAGCCAGGCTTCAGATTATGCAGTCAGAGTGCTATCTTGAATTTCTTGCCCTCCCCCAGCTGATTTGGAGGCCACACATTTCACATAGGAGAGATTCTTGTGTCTTTACTTCCTTTCCTTGCCAAATAATGACCTTGAAGGGTTGGGCTGGGCCCAGGAGACTCGGATTTAAGTTTCCACACAGCCCGAGGGCAGACTGGATAATCTGGAGCTAATTAATATTCCTTGCATTAACTTTCCTTGCCCTGTTTGAAGATAAAATGAGAGCTAACTTTACAGATCAAGATGTTGTGCATACTATAAAGTTAAATAAGTGCAGAACTAGTTGCTGGGTCATCAGTTTAAGCCAGGGTTAGAATAGACCTTGGTACCTTCATGTATTTGGGGTTACAACTTTTACTAGCCCTTGCCACTGGCCATACTTGCTGGGCCTGAGACGGGAAGAAATTAAAATACTCTAAAAAGTAACAAGAACTTAATTCCCACTTTCCCCACTATCTTAGATCGGAGTTCCCAAGAATCCAATCCAGATTTTATAGATAAAAATCACACCCTGTATTAGTAAGAGTTCTGATGTGAAATGAATTCAAATGAGGAGCAGATTCACCAAAAACAAACTATCAGTTTAGTTCACAGACTTTTCTAAAGGATAGGAAATATATTTTTTAGAAAAAGAGATGGCTAAATCTCCCTTTCTAGAAGCAGACATCTAAAAGCATTGTAGGTGGCTCCTACAAAGACAGCATTGCTTGTTTCTGAAGAGACCATGGCACTAACAATTGCTGTATGAAAACAGTGTCCTTGGCTATCTGATCAGTGCTGGCTGAAACAGAAGATGAAAAAAGTTGCTTTGTAGAAGATTTGTTCCCAACCCCAAATTCAGGTTACAATAACATCATAACCACAGTGTCCTTTCTTCTTGCTCTTGGGAAAATATCCAGTGCAGTGAGCTGTAACTTAATAAGAGAAACCAATGGCTAGCACTCCAAAAGCCTCAAGTAGAAATCAAATCATAAACTTGAGATGCATTAGTCAGAATTTTGCAAACTGTTGTTTGTTGAGAGACTCAGAATAATCCCAGGGATCAGAATATTGATTAATTTAATTAGCTGGAAGTCATGTTTGCCAGGACTCATGCTAAGCCAAATCCTGATGAGCATTTTCATACACATCTCTCATAAAATGAAACCTCCCAAACTTTTCAGCATTTTTTCCATGAAAATCAATATCAGGGTGAGGTTGAAACATCCCATGGGTAAGGCAAATCAAGGTCTATTAGATCACCCCAAGCTAACAGCAGGTAGTTGTCTAGTTTTATAAATCTAATTCATAGATTGTGCTAAGCCAGTTTAACCATGTTTACTGAACCAGCCAGAGTTGGTTTGGTTCATACTACATGCTAAGTTAAGCTCAAACTAGTTATGGCTTGGTACACTGAGTGAATTGAAGTGCTTCAACACATACTTTCTAATGCAATTAGTATTTCTCGGTGTACCTCTACCATGGTGACCCTTTGAGACCTGTATGCAATGAAATTTCATTTTAATGTGTACCAATTACTGTACAGTCAAAGTGACAATAAAGTTAGTCTAAGTCTAAGATTGGGCTATTGATCCTTAATGGTTTCACTGCACCAAAACAAAGTTTGGTCATCACCCCAATTACCTGGATAAGATGAGTCTTAAAAATGAGGTAATGAAAGATCTTCGTTTGCTCTCTCACTTTGTTTGCTCCAGTTATGTCATTATAAGTCAAACTGATTACATAGCATTATGTCAATATGTTCTGACTGGTTGAAAGAAACTGCAAACTGATTAGTTGATATCAGAGAAAGCTGTTTTCAAAAATTAATTCACATCAGTATCTCAGGAAGAGGGAAATAACTGAAATCAAGCAGTAGAACAGGAGGTATTTTTATAAATTCTATAAATTCTATAAATTCACTGATTCAAAATAATACATTTCATATAGAGTATCAAACCGCACCAAGAAAAAAGCCTTAGCTCTAGTCAGAACATAATATTCTCATACACTTCATTATTTCTTTGGGTTGGCCCAAATTCTTATTGAATAGGGTTGCCACATCTCTCTTGATATAAATATTATATAAATCAAGCAAAAAAAAATATAATCTGTCCAAGCACCCAAGAGGAAAATGCAAATATCGAGCAATCAGAAAATTGCAATGCTCCATTTACACAAGCTGAAGTGCTTTGCTAAGAATATATTGCTTTTGCTTATAACCCTTGATTCGAGAGTAGTTTCTCCACCAAGCCTTTGAAACCTGGGCAGAAAGGCCTAAGCTACACAACAAGGGATTCAGAGATAGGTTAGTGCCACAGAAAAATGCCCCACATTTTCCTCCATAAGTTCATATCCAAATTGAAATATGAGAATTTGCTTTAACAATAAGTCCTTTTCACAAAAGGTCTTCGTAAATGTCCTGCTTGTCAATAGTTGCATCCCTGGGAATCAGAATAACCTTCTCAGCTTCCCTACTTCCATTAAATTCCAAGGAAAACATAACTTGGCAGTTCTCAGATGGGGAAGTGGAAGCAGCCAGAGAGGCTGCAGACAAATGGAAAGATCTGTATTGTAACAGACAAGAATCCCAGCAGGGGTACACATGACCAGTGCCAATGAAAAGTAAGCTCAAAATACCATCATGAGAAATTTGGAAGAAATGATTAGAAAAACAGGAGGAGGTATAAGAAAAGGTAGAAAATAATGTAGAAAGCTAGGCATTTCTTTCACAGATATAAAATCTTTGAGAAACAGCAATGTTGGAATATATGTCTACCTAACCAATAAATATGTGTAGGTATTTGGGATAGAGAGGGATAATTGTTCTAATTATATATTTTTTTCTCAGATAGAAAAAGGAAACCATGGCTTGGAATGTTTTCTGATGTTGAACTGGAGTAACTTCCATCCTCTCCCCCTAATTCCTCCCAACAAACCTGGATTGGGACATTATAGAAGATCCAGAATGATCATAGCTTATCTCACAAGATGCATGGATATTGATTTAATACGAATTCTTATCTTTGGCTGAGAATTGAACAGACACAATCCATTTCAGCTCAATTTTTTTTTACTAGTTTACTTATGTATTTAAAGAGCCCTAGTAATGCTTCCAAGATGAAAACCATACATACATCTCCAGAAAATAATTTCTATCACATAAAATAAGTTTTGTTTCTGAATATGAATGCACAGAATGCTGCTCTAAATTCTACTTAGAAGCAACACTATTAACTCCTGCTGATGCCTTGTTACGGTTTCATGCTGCAACTGTTCCCAGACATTTAAAATTTTACAAAGGGCCACTAACAGTCATTCCTTCCCTTTAATTCTGTCCAGAAGGATGAGCTTCCCAGAAGGTCTTCATACTTCCGAGCTGACTTTGTTATTAATACAAAGCCTGTGTTTATGTAGCTTTCAAATGAAGTTAAAAACTAACGTAAAACTATGATTCAACAGACTTGGATTTTGCTAGGTTCCCGTTGCTCTGAGACCAGCTGCTTTCCTCTTGTTTGCATTGGCAGAGGCCAGCCTGACTCGTTTCGAGCCCAGCTTCCATTTATAGGCATACGTGCCCCATGTTATTCCTTTAAATCACAACACTTTCTAAGCCTCGACACAGAAAATGCACAGCAACTCAACCTTAGCCAAGTGCTTGAATGCTTGATGAATGCCAAGTCTTTTCATGCACATCTTCTTTCCTCCTACTGCCAAGTAAAGGTTTTCTGTTCCCATGTTGGGGTATCTCAAAGCAGAGAGGAGCAAAAAGAAAATCAATATTCTGATCCCTGGGATTATTTTTTTGTTATTATTACTTTGATAAGGAATCTCTCCTTTCTTCACAGAAATGAAAAAACAAACCAGGATCAAACTTTCTATCCTTTAGAATAATTGGAGCTATGGGTATGTTAAAATGCAATTTGTGAGTCCTTCAGCCAGTATAAAACTGGCTACCCTGATACCTGTTTTCTGTTTCTCCAAGAATGGCACTAATGAATAGCCCTGGCTTGTTCCCCTGATAGCAGAAAAAGCAAAATGGGAGTGGGGGAAGCCTTGAGTGGTGGTCTGAATTCATTTCAAGTCTCTGTCTTGCAGAAATGAAGGAGCTCTGAGCATTCAACCAGTTTGGCAATTTCTGAAAACAGACCTAGGTTTCCTCTGAGAAATATCCTGACCTGACTGCCAGGTCAACCTTGCAGAAGATAGTTTCCGGGTGAAATGAGATGGGATGTCACTAGTGCACCCTCCTGCTCCATCTTTGCACAGCTGCCACACCTGCAGCTGCTAGCTGACTATTTCTTAAGAAAGGTTTAGCACATTTTCAAAAATATCCCGTACCTCTGTTCAGAAATAACCCAACTGGTGAGAAACAGATAAACATGACTTGGAAAGAACAGTGAGTGTTCCATGCTTCTCCTCCATACCTTTGATGACTCAGTTGTAGATGAAGAAAAGGCAGATCCAAAGGTGGCATCAAGATAGGGATCAGTCTAGCATTGTTTTATTCTCATAAGCCAGGGGTCCCCAACCCCCAGACAGTGGCCCAGTACCAGTCTGTAGCCTGTTCAGAGCTGTCTGTGCAAACAGTGGGCATAGCTCCACTTATGTGAGTAATGGACAAACTCACATACAAAGCTCCATTTGTGCAAGTGGCAGGTGTGTGCGCCCACCACACATGCAAACCAAGCTGCACACATGCACACACTCATTCACTGTTCACACAGAACTATCCCCTCTCCCCCCATTCCCCACTACCACAGCTGCCACCACCAGTCCACAAAATCAGAAAGGTTGAGGACTGCTGCCATAAGCAATTCAAGTCCAGTCCACCCCACCTTGAATTCCATTAATTCTTATCTTCTTAGCTGGAACTTAATATGTCATACTGATTTTTCTCACCTGACACAATAGGAGGAAGGGTTCCAAGAGAGGGTACAGGGTTTCACAACATGTAACCCAATCAGATCCATCTCATGAAAGCTTCTACCTTTTAATATAATTTATTAATTGGAAAAGATGCTATCAGACTCCTGATTTTTTTGGCCACCATATGATTCATTTGCTTATAATAAAACAAGAAGGGATACTTTCAGTTCTCTGTAGCACACACTTCTAACCAGAGGTGGGCTGCTGCCAGTTTGCACCAGTTTGGGTGAACTGGTTGTTAAGATTCTGTGCAGTTTGGGAACCAGAAAATCCACCACTGGCTGGCCCTGCCCCTGCTCATTTTTCAACCTGATTTCCAGGCCATTTTTGGGCCGGTTTGGGGGCATTTCCAAGATGTTTTCCAGGCCAAAAATGGCTCAAAAATGTCCTGAAAATGGCCAAATAACAGGCCAAAAAATAGGCAGGGGTGGGGCCAGCTAGTGGTGGAATTAGCCCCAACTGGCTAAATCCTATCTTTGTCTTTGAGGCGAGTGGCCAGGAGGCAGGGCTGGGTGCAATGAGTGACATTACCCACCCAGTCACATGACCAAAAGGCCATGCTAATCAGCCAGAGAACTGGTTGTTAAGTTATTCCAATCTCACCACTGTTTTTAATGAACAGGAAAAGCGCAATAAATTTCCAGAGAATTAAGACACCTGAAAGAGAGATATATACATATACTAATGTTACAGTTCTGATTTAAATATAGTTCTGTGGAACTTGGTCCCATTGAATCTAATGATGGGAATTTGTAATAAGCATGGGTAATATTGCAAACTTCTTGTAATATTTTTCAGTTTTTATCAAAGGTGTAAGGAAATTGTTTGTGGGTTACAATGTAGACTATAAATAGTTTGTATTCGATACTGGTAAACATACTTTCTAAAAGAAAAATCTGAATTGTTAATCTTTGGAGGGGTGATTCAGTTCAGTAAAGGTTTGAGCATTTATGTTTGGAAAAGCCATGTATCCCTCTCTTTCTAAAAGCAATCAGAAGCTATCACATTGTTTTGCCATGATTTTCTTCAACATCCAGCATGTACATTTAATAAATGAGAGGTGGAAGAGGTTTATACACATAGGCAGTACTTGCATAGAAGCATCTTTCGGCTTCTGCAAGTGATTCAGATAAGTGAAGGAAATATCTGGATTGGATCTCTCCATGATCAGTTTCCATGCATTACTTCTTGTCTGATTGTCAGTTGCTTTGTCTATGGTAGCCTCACAAATAGCAATAGCACTTAGACTTCTATACCACTTCATAGTGCTTTACAGCCTTCTCTAAGTGGTTTGCAAAGTCAGCATATTGCCCCCAACAGTCTGGGTCCTTATTTTACCCACCTCAGAAGGAATGAAGGCTGAGTCAATCTTGAGCTAGTAAGATTTGAATTTCGAAACTTCTGGCAGCCAGCAGTCAGCAGAAGTATCCTGCAGTACCTCATTCTAACCACTGTGCCCCCATGACTTCAATGATTGCTATATATTATCCTTATTCCTTCTCTTCATTAGATTAGACATAACCAGTTCCTGCAACTGTTCATCCAATGTTTCAGCCTCCAGTCACCTAATCATCTTTGTTGCTCTTCCCTGCACTCTTTCTTGAGCCTCAACATCTTTTTTTGTATTGTAGTGACCAAAACTGGATGCAATATTTCAAGTGTGGTTTTACCAAGGCAGTATAAAGTGGTGCTAACCTTCAAGTGATCTTGATTCTATTGATAAAGGTGAATATTTGTAGCTCATGGTTGAAATGATGGGTCCTTGATATTCTGAGCTTTGTTGTTTATTTGCATATGTTTCATTACCCAAACTAGGTAAAGCCCCTGTCACACTGCACCAACGGATGCAAAGAGGATGTAAAATGGACAAAAAAGCTTGCTATCCGTTGGTTAACCGCGTACTTACTCACTGCCTCCGTTCTTGCTTCCTCTTACTGTCCATGCCAGCATCCGTTATTGACGTTTCATGCGCCGCTCAGAAAGTTGAGCTGTCTCAAAAACTTTATGTGCGGAAAATGTAGTGCAATTCGTCCGTTCTGCATCGCTACGCACTACGCTACGCATCCGTTCTGCATCCGTTATGCATCCGGCTATATCCGCTGAGCATCCGCTCGTCCATCCGTGCACCCTGCATGCCGCTCGCAGATGCAGGGGAAGGTGAGAGCGGACGCAGAACGGATTGGCAGAACGGATGCAGAAGGACGATGCAGGAAGAGGCAGCCGAAACAAAGTGTTCTAGATAAGCGAGAAAACAGATCTACCGTCAGAGGGGACCGTATCCTCGGATATGATAAGGATGTCTAACAGGATGCCCTAGAGGAATTGCCCTAGAGAGATGCCTAGAGGTGCCTAGAGGATGCAAAGGGGACACCTATATTCTGGCCTCATAACAAAGGGAGAGCAACTCGTCACGTGCATCAGCACTTTCAGACCAAGCAGCCCAGCGTGCAAGACCTCATGAAGCGTATTGCACACTGACTCTTGGTATTCACACCAGCATCATCCAGTCATGTCAATCGTCGCGAGTCGGTAAACAGTCCTTTGGTAAGCCACACATCCTTCTGCCAACAGTGGCGAAGCCATCAACAGAGGCCTTCTGTGAATCTACTGACGGGATAAAGGAGGCCAGCCCAAGAAGCGGTCTGGGTCCGAAGAGGGATCGGAGAAGAGCACAGACGGGATGTACAACAAGCTGAATGGTGAGCTCAGGAACCGAAGACACTCGGGGCATGTCCAGAACTTCATTGAGGATGCCTCCAGCCATGTTTTGACGGAAGTGTTGCACGCCTGACACCCAGGATTACCTAAGGTAAACGACACAACCTTCCCTCAGCCAGGAACCTCAACGTGGTCACTCATACTCTGCACCACTGGCCCCAGGAGCCACCTACAGAGCATGCAGTAGGCTGGAGGGTGCCAACACACACATCTAGCATGTGTGAGTCAGAGAAGTGTGCATGGCCATCCATCGAAAGAATACCTGCAGGAGCTCCTCCAGTGCCCTCCACTAAGAAGGAGGAAGACACAGTTGCCAGTATGCAGTGTAATTCAGAGGTGGGAACTTCCCCCGCACCGTTGGAGCTTCATAGATGGGAAAGCATCATGGCCTGACGCAAAAGCACCACCAGGTCGGGCTCACCACTTATTTCAACTACAAGGGCTTCTCATGCAAGGGATCGTCCTCGTTGTCCATGGTCGATGCTGACTACAAAGTTCATGATACATCGGACTGGCTTCAGGCAGCGGTCCATGTTCAGAGCCCCAGGTATACAATGCACAGTGATCCTCAAAGGAGGGGCTAAGACAGCACCTCATTCCATTGCGGCTTTCGCAGAATCAGACCCCCTGCCAAGACAACGCAAGATGTGCCCTACTTCAATCGTGGGGGATCGACGCCCTTCTTCCTCAGAGACCTACCTCATGAAAGCCCAACATGTCCAGACTTCCTCATCCGTAGAGAGGATCTTCAACTACAGGCCTGTCCAGGGGCAAGGCGTGGTGGTGGAAACACCTTTGGCATCCTGCCAAGACAGGTTCCAGTGTAGCTTCTCACCACCATGCAGCATCCGCCAACAGACCGTGAGAGGATCAGGAAGCTTGCTGCATCCTGCACAGATTCTCATGCGCACACCGCCTACCCGGTCTTGCAGAAAAGGCTCGTTGAACGCTCCAACCAAGGCAATACTGGGACATGGAGACCTGGGTGAATGGAGGCAGGCAAACCGTTATAGATCACTCGCAGGATGTGCAAGCCGCGCCAACAAGAGCTTCATGCTGAGAGGGAGAGAAGAGAGCGCAACCTCCTGAGACAACAATGGTGCAAGACTCACCCACGGAGAGTGCGAGTGGCAAGACATGATATAGAGATTTAATGAGCGTTTCCTTCTATGCATCTGTTCTCACCACTGAGTGATGGCATGTTTATGTGGTGTCGATGAGTACGCGTAGTAATAGATTTGATTTTGCGTGGCTACAAATTAGGTTGTATTACTTATATTATTGTATAAGTATATAGCAATTAATATATTCTATATGGGTGGCACCAGGAGTGTGCATAACAGTCCATATGTGTGTCACTTGGGAGGCTTCTGTTCATGCTATCCACTCCACTCGCTTTACCCATCAATCTGTCAGTCACACTATTAACCTCTCTTAAGTATTCTGCCACATCTCACCATCCCCAAGCTTACCCACAGATATCTCCTTCTTATCTATCCACACTGCTTATTCTTAACACCCATCCCATTCAAGCATGCTAAATGCTGACCCATTCTATAAATTTCTCACAATTTGACTTTATATATAAATTAATAAAATGTATATTGCATAGTGTTTGATCAATAGATAATATTTATTGCAATCAAGCTCTAATATACAAAAAAGACCCACAGTCCAATGGTCCAAAATAAACTTAGCAGTAGCACAGCTACCCGTCTTCTATGAGTCTGGTAGTCACTCGAGAGGGCTGCCAATCATCAGGGTTGAAGGGTCCATGTGCTGTGGACGGTGGGGTGTGCTGGAGTGTTCTGTCAAGCACCATCTGGGGTGCCTGGCACCGAGTAGCGTACAACAGTGATTCGGTGTGGATGAAGCGTCTCAAATCACTGCGCTCATGCCCCGTATAGCTATAGGTCCTTTCTCTCTCTATTCATGGCTGAGGTGTCAGCCCCAGATACTGATGACACGGATGTACACTGAGGCCGCGGCTGCTGTGGAGTGCTGAGGAACGGAATAGTGTGATGGGGCTGTCTCATGGTACCTGAGCAGCTGGTGAAGGACGGGCATTGGTGGGGCCATCGGCTGGTGTGGGCCTGGCAATCGCCTATCGTCGTGCGCCATCATTGGCATCGCTGTGGCCTGCAATGGCAATCAGGGAACCACTGACGCAGTGAACAGGTGCGTCACCAGATGCACTTCTGTGCCTGGACGAAGGCGCTGCTGGCGCCGTGCTGCTGGACACCTCCTGGTAGCCGAGCCCATGGTCAGGTGTAGGGCTCGTGCGGAAGCCTTGCGCTCATGAGGAGGGAACATTCCACGTTGGGGGGAGGAGTCAGACCTTGGTACTGGGTGAGAGCAGCGTTCCTCTGGCTCTGAGCGTTTTGTAGAAGACGCTCCGTTCAGATCCGGTCCTTCACGCACCCTGGTACTGGGGATCACTCATGTCCTCCATGGAGCCTGGTTGACTATTGGTGACGGAATGCGCTGCCAGTTTGGAGGCATGATGGATCAGTGTGGAACCGAGCTAGAGAGAGGAATACTATTGCCTGGTGCCAATGTGTCCCTGATCTCCAGCAGGAGACTAGTATGGCTCTGCCCACTCCTGCTGTCTGGCATTCTGCCATTTTGTGGAGGTACTGAGCTGGGGGGGTGGATGCAGCTACGACTATGACTGGAGCTCAATGTCTCCCCTTGTCTCCACACCGCACGCAGGGAGTCCTCCCACGTCTTCCACCATGCGTGTACAGACAGCTCATAACGTGGGTTCATCCGCCTATGGCACGCTCCACAGAAAAACCTGCTGAGACAGGGACTGACTCCTCGCCGGAAAGAGTACTGGTCTCAACGCAGGCTGCCGGAAGAGTAGGAGATAGAACCAGAGGGGCTCCTGGTGATCTCCTCGCGTGGCAGATCTCACCGCTCCAGGGAAGGCTGTCACCTGCCATGACGTAGGTCTCACTCTGTTCCATCAGCTTTACTGGCCTGGCCAGATTTCTTTGCAGGCTGCAGCTTTCCGCGTACCAGGGGTGCATATTTTCCACCAGTGGAGGAGCACCTCGCCGAAGTGTAAGCCGCATACTCTCCGCCCTTCTCTCCAACAGCACCTGCTTCCTTTGGTGATCACGCTGTGAACAACCGGGTCACCCTGTCCTTCCCTGCCACAGAAGTCCCTATTCGACCTCTCAGCTCACTCCAGACCTCCATCCCGGTGTTCCTCTCAATGAAGTAATGTGTCTCCTCTCCCGTCCCGCATACGCCTCTCTCCCTTTGCCAGACCAGATGGGCCCTATCAGAGGTGCCCAGGTCGGTAGCGGGCTGCTCCATCCAACACCACCAGCAGCAGCAGCAGCAGCACAGGATTCATCATCATCAACCAGCAGCAGCAGCAGCAGGCACTCAGCAGGTACAGGATCAGCAGCAGTCAGCAGTAATCCCCGAGGAGCCCAGTAAGCCACCAGCAGCACAGGAGCAGCACAGCAAGCACGCAGCAGCACTAGTAGCACGAGCAGACGAGCAGGATGAGCAACAGAGCAGCGAGTCAGAGACGAGCACGAGACAGGAGACACGCATGCAGGGAGCGGAGCAAGTTCCAGGAAGCACGAGCAGGACGGCAGGACCGCAGCAGCACGCTATCAGCAAGAGTATGCAGATCAGAAGCAACCATTGGACCAGGAGCAAGCTTCAGCAGAAGCTCCCGCACCAAGAAGAGCGAGCGCCAAGAGCAGCGAAGCCCGCAGCAGAAGCAAGTGCGACACGGTGGATAGGCGGGGCGGGAGGGTGGGTGGCCCTGTCCCTCCTTGCCAGGATGGTGCAAGGTGCTGGACTTTCCGCTTCTTCCCCGACTGTCTGTGGGTGTCTGGCAGGGGCTTGGCAAGGACCCAAAGGGCCCTGAGAGCCAAGCGAGAAAAGGCCTTTGGCCCCAGAAAATACCAAGGGCGGCATCGCCCCCAGCCCCCCGGCCAGGAAGCCTCGGCACCAAGGTGGCAGGAAGCCTGCAGGAAGGCTGGCAGCAAGCTGGCAGGAAGGCTGGGCAGGAGTCAGGCCAAGAGCTGGCAAGCAGGCCAAGGCAGCAAGGCTGGCAAGCAGGCAGGCACCAAGGCTGGCAGGCAGACTCTGGCTGGCTAGGGCAGGCTGGATAAGGCAGCAGGCTGGCAGCAAGGCTGCAGGCAGGCATGAGAGTACAGGTGGCCAGGGGAGGCTGGGCCAGGAGCTTAACGGAGGACTTTACAATAGGCACAATGCAGGCAGGGCTAGGCAAGAGACTCGATGTTCCGATGCAGCAGGCGTCTTTCCTCCGAAATGCTGCGCCACAGTGAGCTTGCTTCCTTTTATAGTCCACCGTGGCTTGCACGCAATGCATCACCCCGCCGCATGTCGCAATTATACGCCAGGCCATCTGTTAGGCTATTCCGCTGTCGCATCTCGCTGGGGTTCGCTCTGCAGTCCCGCTTACTCGCTGTGCATGCCGCTCCTGCAATCCGCTGTATCCGTTCCGGTCCGCTTTTAGGCCTGAGGCCACGCACGGATAAGCCCTGCGAGTCATCGACTCATCTGCTCACCATCCACTGTCCGATCGCTAGTCTTTATCGCGTTTCCGCTATCCCGTTCCATCTGCCCTGCATCCTTCCCGCGTCCGTGTTATCCGCTCCGTTTATGCAATTTTTTGCCCCTTTTAGAGCGGATCAACAAACGATGGAACAGTTTTGCTCAGTCCTTTTGGTCCATTTTGCATCCGTTGGGCAGTGACAGGCCATTTACATCAATCAAGTATACCTAGGCGAGTGCCCACCACACACCCGAATCAGTCAAACACATGGATGCTATGTCAGTTTTATTGCTAATAGTGAAGAATTGACGGTCTGTTAGCACTTAGAAATTTACAAATATACACTGGGAGGATATTTTACTGCTTCAAGCAGGGAAGGCCAATCTTACAAATAAAGACTAACGCTCTCGTAGTTGTCTAATCCGAGCCCCCTCAATACTAAGTGGCTAGATAAACGTATTACATTAGCACACACACACTGATGATCAGATGTACCCTATCTAAGTATTTTACACCTCACTTGCTACCGAATCCACTGCAGCAAAATAAAAACAGCCTATTGTCTCAGAACACTAACAGACATTGAACATAGCAACAATCAAAAAAATATTAGTATCAGACGTTGATAGCAGTGCACCCATCTTGATTTGTATAGATAAAGTTTCCATGGAATGGTTAGCAGC
>BHFT01024314.1:0-56560 GCA_004320025.1 Laticauda laticaudata | reverse complement strand
ATTGTACTCACTGCCCTCCGTTTTGCTTCCTCTTATCCGGTCCAGCATCCGTTTATCGATGGTTTCATTCTTGCTCAGAAAAGTTTTGAGGCTGCCTCAAAGAACTTTGCAATGGAAAATGTAATCCAATTTCGGTCCGTTTCTGCATCCTCTAGGCATACGGGGACATCCGTTCTGCATCCATGTACGCGATCTGCCTGATATCCTCTAGGCCATCCCACTGTGCATCCGCACAACTTCAAATCCGTTCCAGCAGTAAACGGACGCAGGGAGGAAGCAGAAACGGACGCGCCAGCGTAGTAGCACGGATGGAGAAAGGATGAAAGCGGATGCAGCGCATCCGCTATGCATCCGCTCCATCGCGTTAACCAACGGATGGCAAGCTTTTTTGTCCGTTTTACATCCTCTTTGCATCTGTTGGTGCAGTGTGACATAATTAGTTCTTCTATATTTAGTATGATTTTTTTTATGTTGCATGAACAGGATGCTTTAAATTATTTTAAATCAACTTCTACTTCCTCTGTATCTTTGGTTAGGACACACACACACACACACACACATATATATATATATATATATCACTATAATAGTAATTGGCTTGCATTAAATTTAAACGGATATAATTGGGGTGGGGGCTGAATCTGAGCACTGTCTTTGACAATATTTTGTTAATAGTGATGGTTTCTTGTCTGCTTCTACTCTGATGAGAAGTAACCAGTTCCAATTCATTTCTTTTTCTCAAAATGTCAATATTCAGCCTTGACATTTCTGTTTTCACAACACCAAATTGATTTTGATTCATGGTTTGACATTCAACATTCCAATGGTATATATTCTTTGCATTACCAAACGTTCTTTTTGCCTCTGGCCGTATCACCAGTTGTATGTCCTTCGGGCTTGATCCACCTACATTATAAACACTAGTGCTACTCATACTTCCCTACAATCTTCCTCAGTAGCTTCTTGGATACCTTTTGCTCTGGGAAGACTCATATTCCAGGATCATGTTGACACTGTCTTGACTGTGAATACTGTAATCATTTTGGGTTTTTAGCAGAACACCATAGCATATTTCTAGTGTATTTAGTCTGATCCCTTGTCTATGACCTGACTTCACGGGTGACCTTTCTGGAAATGTAAACCCCCAATTGTATGTATATATAGTTCATGGCATTACTGGAATGTACAAGCCTTTCCCCACTACAAGGTATAGTTCCATGTTTCATAAAGTCTGATTAGTAGATTTGTTCTGTGAAACCAATGCCTCTGCTGAGAAGGAGTGTGATGTTTGTCACTGTGGGCTTTTAAAAATGTTCCAGCTGCTTAATGGGATGATGCCACAAAAAAGAGAGGCTCCCACAGAAGGACTGTGACTTGAAAAGGCACCTGTGTTGTAATTCTCACTGGAAAATCTCCCACAAATTATATGGCCTTGCACCTGTCTAGAGCTGTTTTATGTAGCTCAGACTACAACTTTGGTAGACTGAGCAAGTACACATGGCATGCCCTGGAGGAACACTTTGAGTTTAAATTAGTTGCTGTCTATAAGGACAGGTTCAAATCTCAGTTGGGAATGACCCCATAATCAAATTGTTATCATGTCTTTAATTCTTCATCCGTAAAATGGAAATAGCAAACAAAAGATCAACACAATTTGTTGGGATGGCTAGTGAATTAATTTTAGTCTCAGCCATTCACACAAGGTTCATCAATGACTGTCTACAGTGACTAAAAGAACCTCCATGTAGTAAATTGGTATACTGGAGTCTCAGAGGTATGGACTGACAACAAAGACATGCTATATGTATCATAAGCTAAAATGTTTATGGATTAAATACGGACAATTCTTTTTTATTTTTACATACTTCCAATTTCAAATCCATACATTTGCTATTACTTTGAAAAAGTGTGTTCATTGCTTTGAACATCTTGGCAAACCACTCCACAAAAATGCTACATACTGAAAAGTTCCATACAAATTAATTAGAAGAAAATTGTTATTATCTTAGTAAAGCCAGTTGTGGATTGTTATTCACTGTTTTTAATACTTGCAGATTGTGTTGTTGTTTTTAAAATATGTTTTAATATGTTTTGATATTGCATTCTGCTTTTATATTATTTTATAATTGTTGTTAGGCTGCCCAAAGGAATGCATTTAAGATGGGGCATTATATAAATCAAAATAAATAAAATTTCAATTATATACAGGCATTTCATCCATCTATTTCATTCATTTGCAAAACAACGAACTCGTGACTTTATCAAGAAAGCTTTTCTTTCTTTCTTTTTTTCTTTTTCTTTTTTTAGTCTTTAGGCACCAAGGTCTTGAAAAGCACCATTCACAGAGTAGCACTGGTCTAAAAACCATCATGAAACTTTTGTGGGATGGTGGAGTGCTGAAAAATTAACTGTCTTACTCCTTCCTTTGCCATGTTTATAGCTGTCTTGGCAAATGAACTTCAGACTGCTGCCACAGCCGCAAACTCCATGTCCTGCCAACTGTACATTACTGGCCTTGGAAGGGTTCCAGTCCTAGGAAACCATTCTAAAAGAATTTGCTTGATACTTTTAAATAACAGCAGCCTAGCATGCAAAGCAGAGGCAGAGGAGCAGGCCTGGACTGCTCTATAAGCATGGCTTCCTCAGTTTTCTTGAGGTCCTCCCTCTATTCCAAGTGAGAGAAACAAATGAGACACTTGGTATGGAGGGAAAGGGCTGGCTTCTTGCATCTTCAAAAGAAAACAGAGCAGAGAAATCCGTCAATAGGAGGAACTGCCCCTGACGAAACATTTGGCAAAAAGATGCTTAACTGTGGATTGTTTCCATTCACTGTAGCTTCCACTTGCTGTTTCATACCTTTGCTTTCCTTTTGACAGTGCCAATTAGTGTACTCTCGGCTACCAAGAATCCTGATTATGGAATTTAAAGGGTATTTATCTGATGTTCTGAGATTTAAAACTTCCTATCTTTACTTTGTCACAGCATCTGGGACAGAGATGGATAGCATATTGATATCTTAGGGCTGTACTTAATATTTTGAGGAGTTACTTGGGAGCTGCAGTTGGGTAAAAATGCAAAGTGAATTGGGTTAGGCTTTTTTGGGCAGTTTCCTTTGTTTTGGGACAGAGTTGGGGTTGGTCAATTTCTTAAATTATATTAAATCAATTTCCAATCTTTTATGTTACTTCTCTCAAAATGTCAGGAAATCATTCTACCAATTTTCAATAAAATATGCATAGAAAAGAGAAAAAGAAATAAGGGAGAAAGTGAGGATCAACTACGGATTGATTTAATAGCACCAGTTCGGCTTTAGAATCTCTTATGTATTATCAGTAGTTTGTTTTTGGGGCCAAGATGCCCAGTGCCAGCAAACAAATTTCCTTTGCACTATCATCAATGTAGAAGGGGCACTAAAATACCTCAATCGCAAGCTATGAAGCAAGGTAATTGGTATCTAACAGTTTTACAAATGAGTAGAGGACATTATAATTCATTAGGCTGTTTCAGAAAACTTTCCCTAGCAACACCAACCACTTTTCAACATGCTCTGACATTCACTATTATACTTGAATGTAATGTCGCATTTGTTTATCCATTGCAAAATCACATCTGCTTATTTCTTAGGCTTTTTTTTTAACGTTACAAGATTCTAGTTTTTCCTCATGTGGAAACCAACATAGAAAAAGGAAGAGTCTTAAGCAGGGTCTCCTATAATTACTTTTGTTACGGATCCTGTTTTCTGCTTCTTAGCCACTCCCCACCCCCAACTGCTTACCTTTATCATTGTGCCCTTCTGCTCCCTATTGAATAAACAATTCTTCTAGCAGAAGACAGCAGCTATAGAGTGCTGAGCTCAGATTTCTCCTACATCTGCAGCAGAATCAGGGGTCAGTGAGAATAACAGCCTTGTGGTATTTAAGCCAAAAATCTATCTAGTCCAGCATCCTGTTTCCATCAGAAGACTTTAAAGCAGTCTCTCCATTTACTTGACCTTAAAACTTGGTGCTGAAAGGTGGGTGCTCTTAAACAGAGAGTTCAGTTCCCATCCTGTTTAGCAACCTTCCGCTCCATTAACCGACAGTATCATTTAACCTTCCTCACTCTAGAACTTTAAGAGAAAGACTTTGTTCATTCTTAGGAAAGGGCACACAAGTCAGTTGTGGGATTAACAATGGAATCTACTATCTAAAAGTACTTAATTTTATGCATTCTAGTTCAGAATATAGTCACACATTTTATTTGTAGACTGAACAGGGGTAGAGATCACTAACAATCAGGAACAGAAATCAAATGGACAAACCAGCATTCATAGATTCTTTGTTGGGGATAATAGAAAATGTTTTGGAGCAAAGACACAAACATGATTAACGCTCAATCCCAAATGCTTAAAGTTTAGATAGCACTTTTTTTGATGGATACAGATGGTCTTAGCCATTTTTCAGCCATCATCTCATGCCCAAAAGGTTAGAAATAAATGTAGTGTAATTGTGATGAGGTTCCTCCCTCCTTTCCCCAAACAACACAGTCAGCAGAAGCAGATAAGCTGCCAAAAGAGTGCAAAGCTCAAGGAAACACACACTGAAGTAGCAATTGGCCTAGTTAATGTTCAGCCATGCTATGCTATGCCAAGGAGACCAATGACTGCTGAAAGTGCCCATAAGCCAGAAATTCTTAAGCACTTACCTCCTTGAAAAATCCCTTCAAATTTTCAACTGTAGTATGCATGAACATAACTGAATACATGTTTCCAAAAAATCCCTTTCTCTCCAACAGTGTATAGCAGTGCTTCTCAACCTTGGCAACTTGAACATGTGTGGACTTTAACTCCCAGAATTCCCCACCTAGCCGGCTGGCTGGAGAATTCTGGGAGTTGAACTCCACACATCCTCAGGTTGCCAAGGTTGAGAAACACTGGTAAAGTATATAGCATCTGGGTTCTGCAGTAACTTTCCTGAAAGTGTCATAAAACCACAGAGGCACTAACTTCTCGTCATACTGTATAGTCTAACCTTACTTAAATTTCTCCAGAAATCTTTTTTTTCTAATACTCACCAAAAGGCACAGGCAAAAGTATCAATTTACAATTAAATAGATGCGGAATTATTATTTACTTTTAAAAACCAGAATCATGAATTTGAGGAGAAGAATTTGGATTGGATTCACAGGAATTCCTGTGCCTTTTTAAACTATCATCTGCCATGCGGGGTGGTCTGTCTGAATAGTTTTGAAAAATTCAAGCAGCTGTAAAAGGCCTTCCTTCAGTCCTGTCCAGAATGTTCCATTAACTTAGCCTTACTATCAACCTGCATGAGCACAGCTGAGAATTACAGGGACAAAGACAAAATCACTTTGCTAAAGCATAAGAAACTTTGAGATATTTTGAGATAATATTTTTAAAGGATTGCATACACTGAAGTTTCTGAAGCTTGGAATAAATAATTTCCTTATAGCAACAGATTTGAAATCTCTTGTGATTTGGAATTATATATATTTTTCCCAGAGATAAAAGGCTGCCTATTTAGAATCGGACAATTGCTTTATCACATTCAAAATTGCCTACTCCAAATGGAATTAGATATCCAAGATCTCATATTTTACTTTCCCTTGGCACCTAACAACAATTTAATTTTAAAATGTTAACATTGAAATAATGCCCTTCCAAAATTAGATATCTAGTGGAAAATGTTATATTTTTCATACATATTTTTTGAAAAAGCTAACTTTCTGAAACAGAAGGTGATAAATCCAGCTAATTGCAATCTCAATACACTTTCACAAGTATCATCAAGAACAGCTTTCTGTATTTATATTTAACTTGTAGCAAGAATAATATGATCGCTAACAGGGAAAGCAGCCATTTCATTTTCTGTTCCTACTGAGAGGCATGCATTATAGTTTGCCACAAAATAAACACACTGTGTAAACTGTCTCCTATGAGGCTTAAATGAAAGGTGTAAACATGAGAAAACATTAACATGTGAACATGCTTATTATGGGCTACATGGACTGCAGAGATCTCAAGTATCCTTGGCAAGAATGTTCGAACCTCCCTTTCATTCCCCCCATTCTGGATGAAAAGAAAACTTCTCTGGGATGAAAAGCAGAGTCTTTTCTCCTTGGCAAGTTGACAGATTATGTGCCCTATGTTTTGTCTTTCAAATTAGCTACGAATGCTACAAAGCAAGCATTCAATTTAAGAGAGAAACATGGAGTGCCTCTTTCTCTCATCTAAGCATGAAGGGATTCCAGAATAGACCTTGGCAGGGCCCCTATTTCTCATGCTCCCAGCTGCTAGCAATTTAGCTTCAGTGGGAGAAATGAGAGAATCTCTCTCTTGAATTGTATGAGCACAGAAATTCAAACTGAAAATCTAAATATTTCTACCCCCCCCCAATCTATTATTGGCTTCTGTTCTCCTAAAGTAGCATTGTAGCAATACATAATTATGTCCAATGATATTTTACTTTGGAATGACTCAGTGGATGGATTTTGTAGTATAAGATTTGGGTTCTACTGTATACTGTAGTATATGGTTCTGATGACTTGTCTGATTACCTCAGGATTTTTTTCCAGAAAAGTTGCAATACTGAATTTTCAGATAATGGAGAAATGTTGTTTCTCCCACAAATGATCAGACTTCCAGAAAGTAGTGAGTATTTATTTACATCTAGCCTTTCTGACTGTGCCATTGTCACTCTTTCTTTCAAGTAAGTGATAGGTCAAATGGAAATCCACTGAAGTCACATACATATTTGCATTCATATACATATACTCACATACATACATATATACATACATACACATATTTAAGCAGATACAGTTTTTAAATGAATAAAAGCAAAAAGACTGCATAAAGGGATACTTTGGGCCAAGTACCCACCATACAATAGCAATAATAATAGCAACAACACTTAGCTTTCTATATTGCTTAAGAGCACTCTCTGGGCAGTTTACAACATCAGCATATTGCCCCCGCCCCCCAAATCTGGGTCCTCATTTTGCTGACCTCGGAAGGATGGAAGACTGAGTCAACCTTCAGCCCATCAGAATCAAACTCCTGTCTGTGGGCAGAATTAGCCTGCAATACTGCATTCTCACCACTGCGCCACCAGGGCTCTTGCAGCAAGGCCAGAATTATGATATACATATGATATCATTATGCACTTGTGTCCAGATATCAGATATGAGGCAAGTGATAAATTGTCAGGTATGTGTTGCTATCCTACCTCCTGCCCTAAAGAGATAGCTTTAAGTAATTATCACAATTTTTTTAATGTTACTTTGAATGAAATTAAACTAAAATTAAAAAAGGGAATTGTTCATTTTAAAATTCAATGAAAAAAATTAATTATAGCACTGCAGAAATGTTATAATTGGAAGCTCACACAGTAATTTTCATCATCCAGACTTGAATTAAATGTAATTCAGACATATTCTTTCCTATACAAGAAACCAACCATCAACTGAAGACATCAAGTATATTTGTATTGTATAATGTTGCCTGACATGGTTAGCAGCTCTCTGAAGCTGCTAACAAATCTTCAAATAGCCTTATCTGCCTCCTACCCCAATTTCCTTCCCTTAAAAAGATTACTGTGTTATCCAATTGCAAGCATTATAGAAACATGTATAATTTTGTAATTTCAATCCTAAAACTAAAATTGAAGTCTCTACCAAACAAAATGTTTTTGTAGTTTCTCAGACAGCACATCACATTAAAATAGATATCTCAAAACCTTCTTTTCAGAAGTCTGTTTGCAATATAAACAGAAATCTGCATTCTTTATCCAGAGTACTCAAATGAATCTTATGCCAATGGCATAAGAACTGGTCCTGTAACATTACTGGAATTCCTTAGCTAGTGATTCTTAAGAATGTATTTGCATATAAAATTATTGTGCCTCTTTTTGTGATAAACAGATCTGATGAAGCAAAATTTAATGGTTTATGACCAAGGATTTTTCAGTCTAAAGCTTGTAATGCCTGTTAATCAGCTGCTCTTATATTCTTAATAGAACTACAACTGTGTTTTTTAGCTTGGCAAACAAAAATAAAGTGACTGCAAGGATAGAGGAAGTATGAGTAGGAAGTGACAAGACAGCAAAATTGAACTGTACTCTTGCTGTGCACACAGGCTCCTATTACAAATGGTCTCTACCTCTCAAACAGCTGAGAAGGTAGAGGATCAGCACTGGAGAAATTGTTGAACGTTGACTCCAATGTATTAATTCTCCCCGGAAATATCCCCAGCAATCACATATACACAGGCTATATAAGATACATTTGGGGGGGTGAGGGGATAATACTGACTTTTCTTTGAAATGGTACATTTTAATTCAATGAGGAAAACTGTTCATATACACTGGCATCCTAGGCGAGAAATAAGTATCAAGTGAGTGATATGGGGAAATCTGCTTCATAAATGCACTGGGGATTGGTTTTGTAAATAGCTTTGAGAAAGTATTATGAATATCAGAACAGTAGGAAATATAATGAAGGTGCATTATGTTTCTCTGGTTGTCAATTTCTTGTTCCAAATCCATATATCCTAAATGATTCCACATTAAGATCCAGAATTACGATATTATAAAGAGAAAATCATGAGGGAAAATGAAGACATTAAGCATCCATCTCTCTTCAGCCAGGTCTTCTGCTACATTTCAATCCTTCCCAAAGCTGTTTGCTAAAATTGCACAGTACATCCTTCACGAGATGGAGTTGCACATAATATGCAACTTGTCTTTTGGTTCTATGGCTCAAGGCCCCTCAAATGTATTGAATTTGTTTTGCTTTCTACCACCCTTAGTGTACATCCAAATTTTGCTCTATCATCTGTAAGGGTTAGGAATGCTGTTACTATTTGCAATTGTGTGTTGGGATGGGATATTAACCCTGCAGTAGCTTTAAAAAACAACTTTTGCTCCTTCGTTACTATGTGCATACAGTGAATGTTATTATCAGAACACAGCAGGGGTTTACCTGAAATCCCTTATTAAAAATCAGGTTGTCATTGTGGAACAGTGAAGATCTTCTTTTTCCCATTTCATCCAGTGTGAACCAAGAAGATAATCTTATGCAAAACTTGATTTTTGATCAATTGGGCTTTAAGCAATGGATGACTGATAGGATTCTATTCTACTTTTGTGAACATTCTTCAAGTTCTCCTGCACTTCCTCAAGAAGATCCTGGTACATAGTTGATATATCATTGTATTATAAATTCAAGAACACAAGGAATGAACAACAAAAAAGACAACATATTTTTCAGATCTACCTTGTTCGAGTCTTTTCATCTGCTGAATCTGATCAACCGTTTTTTTTAGAATCTTGCATTTGTCTGGTTTAACACTCAGGCTGTCAATCTCTCCAATATTGGCTGAAAGCAGCTCTGCCAGCTCTTCTAAGTATTTGTTCTCTTGCTCCCTGCGTCGTTTCTCATTGCTGTTAGAGAAAATCAATTCATAGTTACTAAATTCTACACAATCAAAACCAAGTATGGTTTATTCAAAAACAAATCAAAAGCCGGACCAATAATAAATCAAACCAAATATTTGAGTTCCTTGAATATTTGGGAACCATCCTAAGCACCCATAAACTCACTGAAATACAAGTCTCTTTCAACATTAAAACAAGTACGGATGTGAAAGAAGGGACCATCAAGGAGACAGATGACACAAGATGTAGAGTGAAGCTGTCTATGCAGAGGTAAGAGCATTTATTAGGGTGATAAGAGTGGTGAAGTGAGCTCATTTCTTCATTCTTAATGCATCTACAGAAAACCAGTGGCCTCATTTGATAGATCCATTTGTCTTGGCTTGAACTTGGACTCCAGATGTGCAAATCCTATAGAAGTACCGAAGACTTGTCTGAACTCAGTTATCTAGAGAAAGTCTAAATAGGTTATTCCTGAGAAAGTAGACAGGATCCTTATTGTTATAGTTCATTTTTACCTCTGGCCCAGAAGATGTGGGGATCTGGTTGAGGAGGAATCCAGCTTTGACTCAACCCTAGAAAGACAGAATAGCTTTGGGTTTTTAGTTTCCCGCCCCACAATATGGAGAGGCATTATATTTAATTTTTGAGGGAGTAGCATTTTCCAAGGAGAGCTGGTGTGCAATTCAAGAGTTGTCCTGAACTCATGACCCCTATTTGTTTAGGGGTGGGCTTTGCCCAGAAACATCTTATGTGCCAACTGCACCTATTGCTGGATTAGGAGGTTTTGTTGACTGTCACTCATCATAGTCACTTCCTATTTGGATGACAACAACATGCTGTGCAAGGGGCTCCCCTTGAAGAGCATTCAGAAATTACAACTGGCCCAGAATGCAGTGTGCACAGTTTCAGGTGTCCCATTTTCCTTATGTCACCACTGCTGCACCAGAACATTGGCTTCCAGATGTGATTCTACAAGATAGTTATCACCTTTTTAGACCTGAATGGCAGAGTCAGACTATTTGTGGGGTCACTGCTCCCTAAAAATATTTGCCAACTGTGCCAGGTCCAGAAGGCTTCTAACAGGTGGCTTTTCCACCAAGCCCTCGATTAGTGTGAGAACAGAGCCCAGCAAAGATGATTGTTAATATATTGACAAATGTTGTTTTAGGGCACCACAAGTTGTTTTTTAGAAGTTCTCTTTTATTTTTTGTAATGTTCATGTTGTTATTAGTGTGTGCCATCAAGCAAAATCAATGGGAAAGTCATCAGGTCGTAATCATGTGACATCCTCACTTAATGATCCAGGGGTCCACAGTTAATGATGGAACTGCAGAATTACAGTTATTATGTGATGTGAACATGTAACAAACACAATTTATGATCATATCTCTTAATAATAGCAATTTTGGTCCATCATTATTTGAGGACTACCAAGATATTTTCAATTTCTCATCATTTGTACTATTTTACTAAAAAATTTTAATGCATTAACTTTTATGACATATGGTATTTTTGTAATTAACTATCAGTGGTATTTCTTAGGTCAGCTCTTGAAATTGCTTTCTCAGAAATATTGAAGATTTCTCATACAAAGAAATACATGAAGGAACGCTATTTTATTAACTGCTGATATAGGAAGGGAAAAGCAGAAAAGGTCATGGTAGGATGGAGTTGATAGAACCTCAAAAAGAGAAACAGATAATGAAATCTATGCAGCATGAATATGGCAGAACTAAAGAAAGGAAGAAAGATAAGGACAGTTACAGCATCTAATCTTGATTTAAAACTAGGTTGAGTCATATTTCATTTTCTTTCCTTTTACTGTAAGTCACACTTTTCCTTTAATTTATTTTGCTTGCAAGTTCTTACTCTCTTTCTATACTTTCCTTACCCTGGAATAGTGTATGTATTTTTCCTAATTCTTTCCTTTTTACACATATCGTATCTGAGGTGTCTGTTCTGTCCTTAAGGCAGGAAAAAACCCAACTTATTGAATTAAAAGGAGTCCAATGAGGGCAAAAACAGTTGGTAAGTTGCTACTGGGGATAAAATGTGAGGGCAGCATGCCAACAAACAGAGTTAATAAACTAAAAGACAAAAATAAATTGAGGAAGATAATCTCCTTGCAATAGCAATCACTACATAAGATGTGGCCAACATATCATGAAATCATGCAAAGGAAGAACAACTAACTCTTATCTAGTTGCAAAAAGCCAATTCTACAGTTTGCAATGTTTTTTTTTCTCCTAAACTTAATTTTTTCAAATAATGAACAGCTGTAAGCTGCTTAACAAGTCCTTTCCCAAAATTTATGTTATTGGCCAGATTTCCATTTTTGCAATGTTCCAATTGTAATACCTTCACAGCTAGGAAAACAGAACCTATCTCCCATTCCTTTCAATTAGTGTCTCCATTATTTGTAAGAGCTGTGTGGTTCCTAGAATGTTGTGCTTGATGCTACTAGTCCATGCCATAGCCACTGATATTGATAAATGTAATTATTCTTTCTAAGGTGCATTTTTCCAGAATTAAAATCTCATTTATTCCCAGAAACAGAAACCCAACAATACTAAGAGCATTCTCTCCACTCTTTGACTCCTGCTTTTCTACTAGTTCAATAATCTTTTCTTTCTTTTTTTCATGCTGTTCTTTGAAGACCATGGATGACCCAGATAAGCAGTTGAAAGTATATTTTTAAATAGTACACTTATAAGAATATCTTTCTTTCCCATACTCTGCTGAAAAATTCTGCTAAACACTAGCACATATAAGCTTTAAATTGTATGTATGTGTGTGTGTAAATAAATAAATCTGGAAAAGGTAAAGGTGCATAGGTTGTGGAAGAAATGAGAAATATTACTTTGGGCCTTCTGGACATTTTTGTTCAGGTGAAATTAAGGAAAGTGGGGTGGGTAGGAAACCAGTAAACCAATATATGTGAATTCATAAAAATATTTAATCAACAACTCATTGCCATTGTTGCTATGGTAATATAAGCTGCAACTGATGGGAAAATAAAGGAATTGCTTTTACAAAAATGCCTATAGGAATAGTTTCAGTCAGCTACCACCATCAGTAACAATTAAAGTTATAGACTCCAGCACAGAAGAAAATGGTATGGCAGCAAGCTGAAATTAGTTCTGACAACTGTTAAAAACCTCTGCCAATTCATCATACAAATTAATTAAGGGCTTTAATGAACTGAACTGGCATAAATATGCAAGTGACTAAAAAAGTTTAATGAAGAGAGCACTCTTCTTTATATGATAATGCAAACAGAACAGCAGGAGCCATCTTAGAAGGTGTGCTGAAAAGAAAGTAAAATATATTTGTTTACTAAGGATTAACTTTTGCCCATTCTACGATGTAGTATTGGGAGTGCTAATTTAAATGAAGTCAGGGCTCAACCAGTTAAGACTCTTACTTGGAAAGTGGCTGAGCAAAATTGGGCTTAAAGTAGTTTGTTCCAATATTGTCTTCAAACACAAAATCAAAATATGATTGGGACTGGGATATACTGCTTAAAAAAATAATTCTGAGGTTCTGTCTATCTATCTGACTGTCTGTCTCTTGGGGTGTTGGGTTGAGATGAAGGAAAAAAGAGACCCGCATAAAAGACTGGTATTAGCATCAGTAAGGAAGGTCAGTTAAAATTCACTAATTGGACACTAGAGATCCACATTATTACTTTATTGCTTGGAGAATATCAGAGGATATAATTTAAGTTGCTGAATCTGTTTAATGTCTAATATCCACTCAGGACATACTGTATAATCCATTGCTTGCAGTTTCTACAGCTGCTGGGAGTCACAACTTAAGGATTTACACCAGGCATTTCTAAAACTCTTAATACTTTTCCAGTGAAGGAGACAGAGTCATTTGCTCATCTTCCAAACCTAATACATATTCTGCTAATAATTCCATTATAGAGTAGTTTTTCTACAACAGAATCAGCAGACACAAATCTAATAGCACAAAGAGCAAAATCTAGAACCAAGTGGAAGAAACCTTGGACTTCAAAAGGAATCCTGCATTCACTACTGGAAAAATTGCAAAGAAAGACTATAATTGAGATAAGAAACTGTTGAACGAGAATAATCAATCAAGAATCTGACAGTATCCATTTAAATTTGATTACAAATAGCTGTTTTCTATTCACTATAGTTATTAATTAACTTGTCAGGGTTAGTGTGGCTGGACTGTCACTTAATTGGTATGCCTGTTAATTGTTTTTCTGCTTCACAGAATTGTCACACGTACTACATCATGCACTGCACCAATTTTATGTATGTATTCAATTATTTCTGCATAATTTCATTTATACTGTACCATTGAATTTGGAATGTCTCACAGCATTTTACCACATTACAATATAATGAAAAGTATATCATTGCATGATAATATGAAGAACTACAAAAAGCCCATATGCTTACATTTATCAAAAAAGCAACAGATGCTTTATATAATATTTGATATATATAAATTCTGCCTACTAATTGACAGAATTGTGCTGTAATAAATATATTAGTCTCTCAAATGTTGCAATACTTCATTGTTAAGTAACAAATGTAAAGTTTTTTTCCCTTCTTTCTTCTTTTTGTTCCTCATTAAAAATTGACCAAATGCATCCAGACTCCCTCTTCTACACTGCATTCTCCTTGTATATTATTTATACATTATTCCTATGGGCACATATAGATTTGTTTTTCACTGTTCTCCTAGAAAGCATTGTGGAAACTATTTCAGCATTAAGATGAAAAATGTTTTGAAGAAATGATAAACTAACTTCCACTGAGTTCCAAACAAAAAAGGGATGAGACAGTAAAGTAAAAACGATATATTTTGCACTGGCTTGGCTGGGATCAACTTGGCTCTGGTAGTCTCTCCATTAGAAGCTACTATATTGACTCACTGTGACAATTACCATATGTAGGAATTGTTAATAAGCTAGTTTTCTTCTTCCATGTTTTTGGTCCTTTTACATCAATGTCTGTAAACTTGGACAGTTGCATAGTTCTCTAATTTTGGTACAACAGCAAACAGTTCCCCCATCTTGCTTGTTGACAAACTGGAGAAGATATTTTCCTCATAACCTGTCCTGAATTGTAATAGCTTGCTGGTGTAATTCACATGCACTTTGCTATCCATTATCCATACTTTCAGCAGAATAGACACTCCTGAGAATGCTACAGAAATGTTCAATATTAAAAGAAGGTCCACTTGCAAACTTCATTCCTACAATTTTGGCAAGGGATAAAAAATATTTTTGTTCTGCCAAACTTTTAAATACAACCAGTATTAGCATCTACATCTGACAGCAGTATTGATTTTATTATTAATCTAAGTGGAATACCGCAGTGGGTATTTGTTTAGCATATTAATAATAACTCTTTCCTCCAGCTTAGCTATTTTGCAATGTAAAATTTATGTTGGAGGATGGAACATAAATTAACTAAGCAAATGGACCTATGACTTGCTTGACCTCAGAATTGGGCTCCTATTGGAAGGAGTTTCTGAACTATGCAAACAGATGAACAACCAAACAGAAGAAATAGGAGGTATGTGAATACAGATATATGGAATTATTTTTCCTTAGCCTTTACATAGCTCAAAATCAAATCAAATCCAACCAAACCAAACCTCTAGTCATGTAAAAAGAAATGGAACCTGACATGAGAATGAAACAAACTGGCAAGGATAGCCCTCTCAAAAGCAACGATCTGAATATCTACATGGAAGGAGAAAATGTGATGTTAGCAAGAGAAATGTGTTGTTGTTTTTTTAAAAGATTTTTGGACTAGTACGGTGTAACATATTCCACCAGCAGCCATGGAAACTCATTGAGTGACTTTGAACCATTCACCCTACCAATCCAATCTAACTCACAAGGGCTGTTGTTATGCAGACAAAAGGGAGATATTAATGTACACTGACTTGTGTTCCTAAAGAAAAATCAGGATATAAATGCAATAAAGAAATAAATGTGATATTCCATGGAATATTTTTTTGGAATAAGTAGTACTTTGCCACAACATATTTAAACTTGTTTGTATTTACAGTTGCCAGCTATCACAATTATTTCCATAACGACTTTCTCCACAATTCTTCCTCAAGAAGAACAACTTTTTCATGAGAGAACTGTAATGAAAAATGAAATATTCTGGAAATACAGTTGGTGCAAAGTGGGGCTGGCATGGAAGAAAAATACAGTATCTTGTACCATTTCTGAGTAAAATACTGAAAAAAACCTGGCAGATTTAAGCTGTGAAGGAGAGAGAAAAGGGAAAAGATTTGGGTTTTTTTTCTCCTTTTCCTGTACTGACAGCTAAGAGACTTAAGCAAGAAATTGGAAAAAAATCCACTTTAACATTAATAGGCATTTAATGCTGAAAATAAAAAGTCAAAGGGATAATAAAGGTTCCTGAATAATCAAAAGCTTTTGAAAACAGGAAAGGAGAGAAAAAGAATAAAAGGGACCCTGGAATGAACAAAGAACTTAACGCGCGTTTGCCAAGCAGTCTAGACCGGAGGTGCAGGCTTGAATGTGGACAGGTTAGATAGGAGGGAAGAGGTCGGTGGCAAAATCTCAACAAGACACATTCTAAGACTGAAATGTTGCCAAAACAAAAACCCCAGAAGAGAAAAGGGAAACAAAATAAAATAAGAAGAAACAGCTTGGCGAACTAATTTGGATTACTTGAGGAATCTCTGGATTTTTGTTTATTGTTATTTGAATGTCTAAAATCAATCTGGTGGTTGTTTTTAAACTGTTTAAAATGGCTCCACTTTTAGAGAGAACTGAAAATGGAACTTAAAAAGTACAAAGAAAGATGCACATCAGAAGGGAGAGGTTCTTTTGTGGCTTTCGTATTCTCAGTTCTTAAGAAATAGGAGATTTGGGAAACTGATGAAAAAACAAGAAATGCCTGCAAACAAAGAAGAATTGCAACAAAGAAACAAGCTAGCTCTTTAATGAACAAGTAAGTCCTTAGGTGGGGGAAAAAAAAAAGGAAAGGTGGCGGAAGGAGAATGGAAAGTTTAAGATTGCGGAAAAACAACCCCCCCCCCCCAAAAAAAATAGAGTGAAAAATAACAGTATAAAATCAGAAAAGCAACAGAAAGAAGGGAAAATGCAGAAGACAGAATTAGAAGTAGAGAGACAAGGGTAAAAAAGGGGGAGGGAGAAGATAAGAGAGGATAGAAAGAAAAGGAAAAGAAGTTATAAAGGACAGAAACAAAATATAAGAGAAACAGGGACCTATTTAGAGATCATTGGTGAAAAATTTAATGGAAAAAAGGGATTCTGCAAAAGGTTCATAAGATTAGTAATTGTTATATTAGAAATAGAGAAATAATTTTAGAAATATGCAGCAATGTGTATGATTTAAATGTTGATAAAATTAGCTATTGTAAATCTCAGTGGAAGTGCCTTGTCAATAAAAAAAAAAGTAACAAAATGAACATTTTAATGATTTACAAAACAGATGTGAAGAGAAAAATAAGGCGAAAAAATAATTATGGAGATTAAATGTATCTTTAAGGAAGTATGATATTTAATTGAAACTGTTAAAGATGTTAAGATTTTAATGTTGTATTAATGTAGAACTGAATTGGAAAATGGGATGAGGGTTTATAATTACATATATTGTATAATCCTTTTTTTTAAAAAAAAGATATAGTTTATTAATAAGAATGTACCAAGCAGAATTTGATTCTGAAATTATGTATTATGTATTATATGTTGAAGGTCATAACCTTAAGGTATATGATTGAAGTTTAAATAAGAGTTGAACTGAGATGTAAATTAAGAAGATATAAAGGTTGTGCATACTCCAATTATAACTATAGGAGAAAAACTTGTTTAATGAGAAACAGATGAAGTATGAATATGAAAACACGAACACAGAGAAAAGTAAATAATATATATTTGAATTGAACTGAGATAAATCAAAGATAATTGGAGAGAAAATTAAGATGAGGGGGACATTCACTAGAACTCGTTCATAGTATAAAGATATGGAGCAATAGGACACGAAAAAGGGAGCAATGAAATTCTGAAGTTTTAGTACGTCTCGTATAAAAAAGTTCACAAACCTGGGACCAAGCGGCGGATGCTAATTTCTCGAAAAAAGATTTTTACGCTATTTTCAAAAAAGATGTTTTACTTGTATTTTGTATGTGTGAAAACCCAAATAAAACTTTATTTAAAAAAAAAAACAGGCAGAACAAAGCTGAATTATCAGGCACATTAATCTGCAAACAGAGCACTATTGGAACTGTATACCATGTTAAGAAATTCAAATGGGGAAGAGTTTCAAAAAGTCCAGTATATCTGATCCGATCTTAATTTCCTGTTAGTTTTTAAAATACTCAAAAATTACATTTCAAAAGAAAACTTGGTATTCAGTTAACAAGGGGATTTTAAATTGACTTTTCCAACAAATGAACTGATAAATTATTAGCGTTCTAGCTAAAATCCGAGAAGCAAGGCTTTATCAATTTGTGAGAAAAAGATAAATTATCATTTTCTAGTTCTTTTTTTAAAAATTACAATATTTAGGAAGATGGCCAATGCCCTTTTAGATGCTTTTAGATATTCATATAATTTGAAGATGCAATCTAGTTTCATTTTAAATTTTCTTGGATTTTAGATTTTGAAACAAGAGAAATATTAATGACCATAAAGTGTGAAGCGTGCGACAAATTCAAGTCAATCAATAAGTAAAAACAGCTTCAGTCATAAATCACTAGTTGCTCCCCAAGAGAGAAGAAGAACAGATGGAGAGTTGTGTTCCATCTTCCACAGTAGATACTCACAAACAAACAGCCAAACACTGGTGGGATGTGTGAACTTATCTGAGGGGATGAAATCTGTTCCCATCTGCTTGTGCATAAAAAGAGTGCCAGAAAGTAAAACAAAAAACAAGAAAGCCCTCCTCCATCCTAGAAGAAAATTCCCTAAAATTGTACTTACCTCTGGATTAGAGTGTCGCATGGTGACCCCTTCCTCTTTTGAGAATCCAGGTTTCCTGGGTCTGTCGAATTGTTCCCAAGGCCACTCATATTGAGTCAGTTCTCACCTGAGAAAGAAACAAAGAACATCGTCAAGAAATGAAACAGGTGGAAAGTGATGGGAAACAGGGAATGGTTTACCTCAAGAAGCAAGGCTCAGGTGACCTATTGAAAGAGGGGGAAGATTACCTAGCAGCTTCCCTTTTCTTTCATAAAACCATATCCAAAGATTCGATCAATTTTAAATCAATTCCACAGGAGAGTGCTTTGTTTTACTTTGCTAGCTATCAGCACTATTCGTTTCATCTGGGCATACAAAATAGCTTCAGTCCTAACAGGGCTAGGAAACAGTATGAATTATTAGTAGTAGTACTTCATAGCACAACTTTATGTACTACCTACCTAGAAGTCAATGCTAGTCTTAATCTTATTCCCAAGAAACTTTGTGTGGGATTACACACCAGCTTTTTCACCATTTAATGGATTTCAAGCTTGATTTAGTATTTGAGAATTTAAATAGATGTTACGTACCAAAGAATCTAATGAAATGCCAATTTGTTCTTCTTATCTCTAAAGCTAGTCTTTGACTTATTAGTTATGACAATGCTGAATGAAGAGACATGGCCCATACCTAAACATATAGCTGGTGTAATGTTTCTGGGGTCACATGACCAAAATTCGGGACTGCTTGCACTGATGACCACAGGAATGCTTCAACCCCCATATCTATGCCCTTTTGACTGGTTTGCATAGTGGCACTGGGTGGTGACAGAACTGGGGCTGAAGCTGAAGTAGAGGTCCCTTCAGAAGTCTCAGCCAGCTGCCCCTACCCCACCCCAAGCCTCTACTTCAGCCCCTAGTGCTGCTCCTGCCCATAAGAAATGCCAGCTCAAATCCAACACCACAGCCAGTCGCTCTAGCACCACTGGGCAAAGCCCTAGTTGCCCCTGATGCCCTATGCTCCACAGGCCCTAACATGCACAATTAACCTTTCCTGTTTTCCTGTCACAGTTGATGAGGCATACCCAGACTAACACTACAGTATATGAGGCAGCTGCTGGCCATACCAGGCCATCTTGCTGAGGCTGCTTGCTACTTTCTCTAAATTGTGTGCACCATTCATTCCCTAAGAAACGCATCCCATTTCTTCTATGTGTTGCTCTGAAAAAGCCCTTGGAAAGCTTCTGAGGTCTTCCCCAGATCTTACAAGAACAGGCGTGCTATTTGGAGAATGGTAGATACCCGGTTCTTGTGATGCTATTTGGAGAATGGCAGACACGTTCTTGTGATGCTTCAAAAGACTTTTCCAAAGCATTGTGAGAACAGGGCGCGCAATTTGGGGAATGAACGATGCAAGTGGGAATAAGCCTGACATGACCAGCAGTTGCCTCACATATAGTAGCGTGGGAGGAAAATGATAAAGATCACCTTGGGTGGCACAGTGCAGGCCATTTGGCCCCTTCCATGATGAAGTGGTTTTATGCCAAGCTACTGGGCCAGGCTGAGACAACTGAGACTTCCAGGAACAGCCATGGCTTCACACAGCACTGCGGCTTAGGAGCTTCTTGCAGCCCCAGAGCTGTGGTGTGTAAAGAAGCTCCTGAGCCACAGCATATTCTTTCCACAATACCCCTATGACCAGACGCACTTCACTCCCTCCTTCGAACTTGCATGCAGGCCTGTGTTGGGCCTCACAGAGCATCCTTTACCCTGCACTCCTTGCCTGGGACTGTCTCCACTTATTTGACCCACATATCTGGAATTACAACATCAACCAGGAGTGTTGGGTTTGCAGTCATTACATTGCTGTGGTCACATGACATCTCATGTTACAACCATTTTGCTTAGCAACAGGAATTCTGCTTCCAATTGTGGTTGTAATTTGAGGATTACCTATAAAGCAATCCTGATAAGAAAGATTTACAGTGGATGCTATCTGGGAAGGTATTTTTTAAATTAATAGTCATTGTTTGCAAATAAAATTTGCCAGATTGGAGAAACTATGGTACATCAAAAGTACTTCATCTTTACAAAAGACTTAATATTCTCAACATGCAATGTTATAGAGGTGATTTTATATATGCAATGTGTTTTGATATTGATAGAGAATATTTGTAACTCAGGGTTAAACTGTGCACTGGTGATGTTACCTAGTTTGGTAATGAAACATCAGCAAGAAAACCATCAAGCTCAAAGAGCACCAAGGACCCCACAATGTGTGTTGAAAAAAAACATGATTCTAGTGCATTTTATTCCTTTACATATTTACTATAAGATCAATGTTTCATCTAAGCATTTTAAATGAATGTTTCTTCTGATTTCTCCTTCAGGACTACTAATAGATAAACATATGTGATGCTAAAAATATTCAATCTAATCAGAATGTTTACATCAATATTTTGAAGACATTAAAGTAAGATCAATTTTATATTCAACTGGTACAAGTCAGTAATCAACTGTATACTTATTTGCAGCTTGGATTTTTTTAAAAAAATCCGTTGGATTCCCAGGACAGATTGATACTATCAAAATGAGTAAGTAGAATAATTAAATGCACAATATTTAAATCACTTAACTAATTCAAAATGATTCTTCAAGCCTTTTGCTAAGATCTGAATCTCTCTTATTAAGATGGAAGCATTTGTTGAGAGCCAAAGATTGTTTAGCAATATTAGCATCACAAATCAATAGAAACCACACCCTTCTGCCAATTGCAATGGAAACAATAGTCAGCTGTCCAAATTTATAAGGCTGACAATCAAGAAGAGAAGGACTACTGGTCTGGAACTAATGATTACAGATCTAATTTTATTCCTCCTTCCTGGCATATCTGAAGATTCATATGATGCCAGAAGAAACATAATCAGTCATTGGGGAAAGTGTTGGCTCTTTCAAAAACCCCAAACTGCAAAACTCATCAACTCTAGGTACAAGAACTATATGCTTTATATTATAAACCTGCTTTGATTTTTCCATCCACTTCCTTCAAAGGCCTCCAATTGCTTAAACTGCTACTTTATATTCAGTCCTGATTCTGCTTCAACAAAACAAAACAAAACAAACTTCAATTTGCAACAGCAATCATTATGCCAGTGTGAAAACCTTTGACTTTGAGTCATGCAGGATTGAACAATAATTCACAAAAATCTTGAAACATCATTAAAAAAGTGGGTATTTTTCAAAAAGTTTTTTTCAAGGTGAGGCATGGAAAAAATACATATTTCTTCTTTGAGTCTCATTCAAAGAGAGGACAAGAAAGTAGTGACCTTGACAATATGTCTAATAAAATAAACGGGGCTATGGATAAAATTGCAGGTTTCACTGAAAACTCTGGTTTTATTTAGCCCATTCATTAAACACAGTCAGGCATTTGTGTTTTTTTTTTAAATATAATATAAACCCAGTTTATTTTTGCAACAGCCTTTGCCAAAGTTGACAACCAAAAATAATTTAAAGTATCCTAAAAATAACTCTGACAGCTCAGCTGGAAAAATGAATTGACCCCAAGGGCTCTAAATGAATTGCCTGACTCTAAAGGTGAGTCTTACTGCATGAATGGTAGAGGTCATGTAAGTGGATATTTGCAATTTTGCATACTAACAAACTGCACTGTCCTTGTTCCACACTCCATTTCTATGATCTAGGATTTTGCCTTGCCAACTGGAAACATGAATAAAATGGGAGAGAATAACCAGCTAATTATTTATGTTTGGGGGACAGGAAAGAAATGAACAACAAACAATCCTGAAGTGCTTTTTTTGCCCTATTGTCTGAGATAATATTTTGTCTGGCAAAAGGAGATCCAGAATATCCAGTAGAAGAATTGGCATATGAATATGGAAAACCTGGGATCTACTCAACTCTAAGCCACTTTACAGGGCTGCCTCTGGACAGGCAGATCCAAGAGAAGCTATGGAATTGTGAAAGGCAACAGAAGAATGGTAAGATATTTTGAATAATGAACCCTAAAATGGGACAAAGGTATGATTGTAGGCTCAGCATACCTCATTAAAATCATGTGTTTTTACAATCCTGTTCAGGAGCCATAAGTAAACCAATTAAAGTGATATGACAAAGGTTTTCTTTCTCCATGTATTCCAGGTTGCTTTCCTCTAACACAGTCAAATGAATGGAAAGGGAATAATCCTTTTTTGAGGGTTCCTCTGCTCCTTCTTGTTCCTGTCTGTGGGGCAGCCATAATTGTTTGCAGGCAGTTTTGAAGAAATGAATTATACATAAGTGCTTCAGTCAGGGAAATCTCCTTTAGAACACCAATACTGATATCTAAATTCCGCTGAAGATGTTACCTAGCCTGGTAAAGAAATATTCAGAAACGAATCCACAAGAGAATAAACCTCCACCCTCATCCTACACCCCAGCTACAGATATTCACTACTATCACAAATCTGCTTTAATTGTTGAAATGATAGAATTGACAGCCAACAATCTTTTCTCAAGTGTTTCTCTCTGAGAATCTTGAAACTACAACCAGTTGCACAGAAACTGATCAGCAAGAAATCAGAAAAAAAACAACAACAACGGGTAGAATCTATAGGAAGTGAGAAGTCAAATTAAGGAGCTGCTACAAAAACAACAGATGCTTAAGTTCTTTTCTCAACAGTTGTTATTTATTGTTCTGACAGCTGTCATCCAAATGCTTCCCATCTGAGCAAATGCAGGCAAAATCCCAATTAGAAGTGGTCAAGAGCACATTAAGCAAACCAAGACATTTGAAGCATTTCTCTCCTTGCTATCCTGCAAACTTGGGACTTCTCTATTTTTTTTTTTTAACTTTTGCAGATTACAAAATAGTGAAACCACCTGTTGATGCAGAGAGGAAATAATGAATCATTAAGTAAACGATGAGCCAGAAATTGCATGACTGTGATTTGATTTTGTAAGTGAAATTTTCTATCTTTGACTTCTCATTTGAAGGAAAATGTCAACAGTCCATGTCAAGCCAGCTCCACCCACCCATTAACAGCTAAAGAAAATAAGCACAACTTTGCCTGGGGGCCCACTGGGGAAACAGCAAGAATCCAGAGATCCCTCTGTCATTGCACCGGCCAAAACTGCATGGCCAAAAATGCATGCCTCCAGTGCCAAAGTCTGCTGGTATTTTCATCTCACCTGTTCATCTCCAGCAATTTATTCTAACTACAGCATAACATAGTCTTGTCTTCCACAAAATCTGATACTGACTCTTGACTGGCACTTCTCAAATAATTTCCTTGTTCTGGCCTGTTAGCTCCTGATTATCATAAAAACAAGTTTCTACAATTCTTTAGGGAGCTCCGAGTTTATAGTTCTGCAGGCAGAGGATTATGGATATGACAAACAGAACTACTAGCTTTGTTATTATATAGCACAGTATCTAGGGCAGTGGTTCCCAACCTTTTTTTCCCCCCCGCACCCCTAAAAAATTTTCACTCGAACCTCGCACCCCCTGAAATATATGGTAAATATATGGTAGGATTGAATTATTTAATTATTAAATATAATATATGGTAAGATCTGAATCTTTTCAGCTATGTAAGTGACGGCCACTACATAACGATACTTAATCTCAAATGAAAACAAAGTTAGTCACTTGCAAAAGAAAATAAAAATGCCAACATATAGCCAATATCTATTATTTACCTGGACTTTTCTCGCACCCCCTGGAATATTTGTCTCGCACCCCTAGGGGGTGCGAGGCCCCCCGGTTGGGAACCCCTGATCTAGGGAAGAGTCTATAAACGTGCATGTTGTATAAACTGCCCCCAACATGTATTTAAGTTGTACTTACTGAAAACATGGCTAGAGTTCTCATTACTTTTACAGAGCAATTATAACTCAAGCCTTCCCATAATTAATTACAGCCATAAAGATAATATTCTAATTATGGTTGTTTGACCAGTGTTTAGACTAGATTTGGCATTTTTGCCATCTATCAAGTTTTTCCAAAGGACCTGGGATAGGAAGATGTTGTTGTTCAATAATATTAAATTTTATTGTTGCAAGTTTTAAACTGTTCGAAGTAAAGCTGCCTTTTGTAATTGATTAATGGTCCATTTTGTTAATGCTAATAGTGTTCAAATGGTGCTCCCAATGTTCTGGGACTGCACCCAAGGTGCCTATTATTACTGCACCATCTTTGCTTTCTTGTGCCTCAGTTGTTCTACATCTTTTTGCAGGTCTTTGTATTTTCTGATTTTCTCCAGTTCTTTCTCTTCTCTTCTGCTGTCTCCAGATACTGCCACATCATCTATCCAGCCTTTCTATTTTTCTTATTGACAATTTTTCATTCAGGTGTTCTGTGGCAGGTGCTTGTCTATTTGAATTTTAAAGGCCAGAGCACTTTAGCTTCTTCATTTTCTATTACTTTGTCTATTTTATGGTCCCACTAGATCATGGGCAAATGTATTTTTTGCAGTTATTTCAATATGCCATTGTTGTTACTGTACTTTTGTAAGGCCGCTGTTTATAGTCAGTCTGTGCAATTTTTTTTGCTGCAGCTAATGCCTCTTATTATCATCCCTGCCTAATTGTTATATATATATATATATATATAAATATATATGTATGTATGTATGTATGTATGTATGTATGTATGTATATGTATATGCATATGTTATATTTGTATGTATGTATGTATATGTTTTCTTAAGTTTTCGAGGTACTTACAAGTATGCTGTTCAGCTTCCTATTATCCCACGTCATTGTAGTTGTGCTTTTAAAGTTGTAGCAACGTTTCGGACGAATTCATCTGCATCATCAGACTCCTGTATTGAGTTTGTATGTGGGTCAGGCTATCACAGTCGTTGGTTTTAAATTTGAGGCTAGCCTACTGCTGTGCCAGGATGTTTTTTTCGACATCCTGATTGGTTGGGAGTCTTGGTCTGTGTTTATTGTTCTTGGAGTTTGTTTGATTGGTGTTTTCTGGTTTCTTCTGTCTGTTTTGTGGCTTTGATTGGCTGGCAACACTGTGTTCCTGTATTGGAGGCTTTCAGTGCAGCTTGGCTTCACGTGAAAGGACAGATATTAATCTATTAGGAAGCTAGGTTTCATCTGGGTGCCTGGTTGGGGTGTGTTTGAGCTGGAGGTATCGAGGGAGTCTTGTTTGTGCCAGGTGTTTGCCTGTTGCTTGTGGTATGGAGATCTTTCTATTTGAGAGTGCAGGCGTTCCAATGATTGACAGTTGGTGGAATCATCTCTTCTATTCATGCTTTCAGGTCTGTTTTCAATCTTATGGCTTCTCTGCATGATTCTGTGGCTGGGGTTTTCTATAATGGCTAGGGTTTTTGGTGCCATGAAGTTGATGTTGTGACCTGTGGTTTCATGTGTTGGACTAGTGAGGAGTGTGTTTCCAGCTTTTTTACTGCATTTTTGTGTTCATCGGCAGGGTACTTATTCTTCTATTGGTCTGTCCAATGTATGTGGCCGGCATGATGCACAGGGAACTTCGCATATGCCTTGGTTTTCCAGGTCATTTTATCTTTGGGGTTCTAAGATGGCTGCTATTTTTCTGTCTGTTTTGAAGGCAGTCTTGATGTGATGCCTGTGTAGTATCTAACTGATTTTATCTGTAGTCCCCTCTTATGTGGGGGCAAGACAGCTGTTCCATAGGTCTGTTTGATCTTCTAGGTCTCTGTTATGTCTTGGTGTGTTTTTGTGGATCAAGTTGGTGATTTTGTTTTTGTGGAAGCCATTGGCTGTCAATACTTTAGTCAGGGTGCATAGTTCAGTCTTAATATGTGTCTTGTCTGCACAGCGCTTTGGTTCTGGTAATTGGTGTTTAGCCACGGAATTTATCTGTGCTGGGCGGTGGTGGGATTGGGCGTTGAGGTAGCGGTTGGTGTGTGTTTTCTTCTGGTATATGTTGTGTCCCATCTGTTCTTTTGTAGATTAGTACATCTAGTAATGGTAGTTGTTATTACAACATCACATTTCAATGGCACTAAAACTATAGAAACCCGCAGCCACAGAATCATCAGAGAAGCCATAGAGATTGAAAAAAGACCTGACAGCATGAATAGAAGAGATGATTCCAGCAGAACTGTCAATCATTTGGAAGCCTGCACTCTCAATAGAAAGATCTCACCACAAACCAGGCAAACCACCTGAGCACAAACAGACTCCCTCTGATGCCTCCAACTCGAACACCCCTCACAGGCACCCAGGTGAAACCTGGCTTCTAATGATAGCAGCCGTCCTTCACACGAAGCCAAGCTGCACTGAAGCCTCCAACACAGGAACAGGTGTTGCCAGCCAATCAAAGCACAAAACAGACAGAAGAAACCAGAAACACCAATTAATCAAACTCCAAGTCCAGTGAACACAGACCAAAACTCCCAGCCAATAAGAATAGCGCAGCTCGAATTTGAAACAAAAAGCTGTGAGACCCACATCCATACAGAAGCCTGATGATGGCAGATGAGATTCTGCTGAAACGTTGCTACAACTTTGAAAGCACTACAATGACGTGGGATAATACCCGAAGGAAACTGAACAGCACAATGTAAGTACCTGCGAAAGCTTAACACACACACACACACACACACAACACACACACAACATGTATATGATGGCAATCTGCCAAATCAGTCATCCAAATGGAGTTCAAAAAATTTGAATAAATATGGAAGAGGCCAATTATAATTGTGTAGCTATATAATTCATATTACCTTTTTTGCTCCAAAAGGCAATATGAATTATGTTTCATCTAATGCCTCCTTAAATGTCAGTTATGAACATCTCTGTATTTGTGGTACAAAGCCCCAATCTGTTAAAACCTCTGTATACTCTATATAAAACTCCTTTTTCTTCCTTGAAAGAGCTATTGGTTGCTGTGTTATGGCTGGTCTTACTATGAAATCCACTGAGGTCTTATTCTAATAGTATTAGAATAAGGTAATATAATAGTATTAGAATAAGATCAATTGATTGAAATACACATAGACCTCTTTAAGTGATTGCCTCATTTTATGATCATAGTTATGATGGTGATGCAAAATTATTTTTGTGACCATTCCTTGCATTTACAACCTTCACAAACCTGTAAAGCAAAGGAAATCTGAAATAAGATCAGCACAGTTGTTGTTTCCCTTAGCAACCACTTCACTTAATAACCAAGTTGCTGGTTATATTTAATCAGCAATTGTCCACTTTTGTATTAGCACCAAAACATATTGGATTTATTATCTGCCTCCTAAAGCAAATGAGGATTTATTACCTTCTTTCCTTAAACCATTTTTGGACATTTTTTATGGTTTGCATAGAAAGGAATCTAAACATTTCTTACTAAGTTACAAATTTGGAATAGCATATTCCATGGTAGAATTTCTAATAGCAATAAGAAATCTTTAATTTCATCATTACAGACAACAAATTGAATTTCTAAAAGATTTAAATAACAACAATAAACAATTAATTAGTTGAACCAAAGAATTTGGCATCTTACTGCCATGGGGTAAAACAACCTCAAATGGTTTGCAAGATTTTCTGAAGAGCAGATTGTGTTTGACAGCTGTCAACTAGAGAAACCCACCAAAAGGCACCCCAGATAAGAACCTTAAACCTTCCCTCACCCTCTTTCTTTCCAGAGGAGTCTTATCTCGCTGAAGCCCTGGAGGCTTAATTGACTGACAGTTACCAAGCACTTAAGATCCACTTGGGGGAGGTTGCTATAGGGAGTGAGAACTATGAATAATACTAGCTGCCAAACTGCTGCTGCTGACAGACAAACCCTGTTTAAGCAGTTTGGCAGGATGCACTCAGGTTTTACATATTTCAATTATCGATGAATGGCGATCATCTATTTTGTATAATAATTTGTTCTCCAGGAAAACACTCTTTATCTTTCATGCCCAAGTGGTATACAATCTACTTTACTAACAAATATAATTTGTTACTAATCTCTCCAGAAAAGAAAAGAAAAAAAAATACCCTGAGCTACATATTTTACATTGTTGGGTCTGGTGTTTCTGGATGAACATGAGCATCTGATTCAAAAATTAATTTTTTAAAAAAGGGAAGATCATAATTTTCATTGTAGAAAAATCCTTAGATATGAATAGAATGGAATTTATTTACGTATTTAAGTGAAAAGAATTCACAATCAAATAATTACAACTGACACATTGCATTTGTAGGAACAAGATCCAGTTTATTCTTAAGATTGTAAAATACAAAGTGGGATTATCAACTACTAACTATAATAATTAGATGGACTGTTCATAAAAAAACATAATCCAAAGTGTCAGAAAATCGGTGAAGAACAAAGTCTAGGTTAGCATCTTCATATTTTACTTGTAAGGCAAGTGATTATCAGTGTTGAAACCAGGATGCTGGAATATAATTCAATTGATCTTGTGTCCTTAAATAATCAACTATTAAAACACAAGAAACATATCTTATATGTGACCAACTAAGTGGAAGGTTTTGAGTTCTGTATGATTACAATACACATCCAACATAAGCACTGTACCTATTCATTTCAAACCATTTTAGATTATCAGATTTTTTTTATTGCTTTCCAAACAATTTTGAGCTACCTAAGGCTTCTTCAGATGGATATTCATAACTAAAGCATCATACTGAAATTATTGTGGTCCTTTGCCAATTTGTTTCACTTCTGATGGCACAAAACATGGAACTGGTTCTCAGACACAGAGGTTATGTGTATGCACTCTCCTAAATCCACACTTACAAACACCAGGCCACTGAAAAAAATCTAAAAGAAGGGAATGCACCAAGAATATAAAGGAACTACAAGTCATTTCTGCATAATGCCCATAAGTAATATACTGTCAATTCAGAAATTTCATGCTAAAATACTGAGTCCCATATATTCCCCTAGATAGAAGATGCCTGTCTGCCCAGCAAGTCCCATAACAAAGATTCATTACTTTAAAACTATGACTGTTTTACATAATATTATTAAAAGTATATGCACAGCTGAAAAACAACTAAAGAGAGATGACAACTAAAATATCGTAGTGTGAGAAGGAATTGAGTTCAGAGAACAAATGTCCTAACTCCAGCTCAGAACTTCAGCATTAACAGTTATAATGCTCTGTCTGCACATTTTCTTTACATTAGAGCATTTTGTTTTTTAAAATCAACTTTTTAACTCACAGAAAAGAGATAGGCAAGAGATGGCAGGCCTGCAGCAAGTCAGTAAGTTATCAGTTGAAGCCAGCACGTGCAGATGACAACCCTGCCTTTCCCAGCATTAGAGTGATGCCTTAGCTGTATGTTCAAGACACCAGAAAACACTGCCAAGCTCATGATGTCTGGCTGGCTTTGGTTTCTACGCTCTCAGGACCAAAAGCTGGAGGATGTGTACAGGAGGAACAGAAGCCTTTAAGAAAGGTGAGTAAAAGAAAAGCCCTTGCCCCCAAGATGTTTACAAGCCATAACAGCAATTGAGAAAGCAGAAAGAGACAAATGAAAATATGAGCAAAGAGGCATGGTAGATTATTTTGGTCAAAGTTTCTCCAGCCATTGACACGTCTCCATTTTTGCAAGAGTCTTCTAATTTCCTGTGCCATTATATATCTATTATTAAGATTATGCTCTCAAACGTTCCTGAAGAGATTGCAGTATGTAGTCAATCTTGTCTGATCTAAAAAATTGAGGTAGAGTTATGCCTTGTTATTACTTGGATAAGAAAGTACCAGGAAATAATCAGAGTTGTATGCTGGACTGAGGAACTGAAAAGCAGAAGAAAACAATGGCCAATCTATACTGTATCCAAGAAAACCACACAGATGCTTTCCTATAGTCACCAGGCTTCCCATTTTTGTTTTAATCCGAGGTACAGTTTCATGAACTTTAGACTTTGAGTCTGAGTCCCATGCTGAAGTGGCAACAGTTTTCTTTCTGCTTTTCTTTGCCAATTTTCCCCCTCAAGCCAATATTGTTCAGAATCTAAGGGCCAGTGGTGGTATTCTACTGGTTCGGTCTGGTTCTGCCAAGCCGGTAGTGCTGATGAGCAGCAGAGACCGAACCAGTTCTCTCTGCCGCTCTGCTGTTGGGCCCACCTGCCCTCCTGGGTTCTCATCCTCACCTTTATTCCCTGCTTTTGAAGTGCAGCTGCTTTGCGTGGCACAGCAATTGCCACGCAGCAGCTGCTGAAGTGACTGGGAGAGTGCAGGCTTGCAGGAGGTGAGTTGGAATGCCTCTGTGCCTGCACAAAGTGCATGTTTGGCATGCATGCGCATGCAAAATGTGTGCATACGTGCAAAGCGCACCCACCAAGCCATGAACACCGAACCAATGGTAAAAATCTTTGAATCCTACCACTGCTAAAGGCCAATAAAAGAAGTAGCAATTAATTGTTAATGGTGGACACAGTGTTGAGTGAAACTATTTATACATAATTTATGTTTATGTTTTCCAATAAAGCTTTTGTCTTACACTGACCATTCACTGTCTTATCTAATCGTAAGCAGATGGCTAAACTGAGATATTTTCCAGATTGTATAATATATACATGCAACAGGTATAATTTTGTCACTCAATTGCCAGCCTTGCCTCTGCTAGGGCTGTTGCACGCTGTTAAAGGCAGTCTTCTGGGAAGTTTGATAACACAGCACTCATAGCATCTCCAGAAAGAGAACATGATGAAGTATAAACACTTAATGGTCCCCCATATAATTAACATCAATAAAATGGAGTTAAGAATCATTAGGAAAGAAATACTTTAAATCCCACTGGATTCTGGTTTGGCTTTTTACAAGAAAAGGTAATTGTTTCTAGAAAACTGTGGTCAATAAAGGACATGTCAATAATGGAACCAAAGCCAAAAAGAGTTTCTGTGTAAAAAGTAGAATCTAGCAATACATATCCTGAGGATGCTACCTTTAAAATCAGATTAACATATTTGCACATTTAGGCTATTCTGGATTGCAAATAGAAGCCATGTCCAATAAACAAACACAAACTGTCACTGTGACATTTATGGAGCATGAAAAAGAGAGAAGAAAAAACCATACGCCCACTAGCAATCCCTGCAATTAATGCTGAATAAAAGCACTTTGCAGTTATGACCTCCTGAAGCATTATAAGAGACTCTCATTTGACACCATCTTACATTACCAATAGATCTGTTTTCAACAAAAAATTACATTCCTCTGTTTCTGAAAAGCGGATTTCTGTAATAGAAACTAGCCATTTGTTTCGTATTTACTTTATTGCATTTTTTACTGTTAGGAAAGAAGACTTACATTTGTAAGTTTTTTTCATCTCAAATGCTCAAACAAGTTGACTGCCCCTATGCATGCTGATTGAAGAGGTGTGGAATGAGGGAGACGACATATAATGTTGTGGTACCTCAAGAAGCAAAACATCTTGGGATAAACATTAATTAATTAATTTTACTCATTATATGTTTATTCTGTCTTTATTACTTTAAAAGTAACTCAATGTGGTGAACATACATAATACTGAACAGCACTTTAATTATAATTTTTGTAATGAACAGGACTTTGTAGAATTTTAGACATAATTCATTCCATGGACGGATGGGCCAACATAATTCTAGATCATTCTGCCTAATGACAAGAAGTCTCTTCAGAAGTTATCATTTCTTATTGCTTTCTATTGATTGCAGTTAAGAAACTGCAATTAATCACTGAATTGGTTTTCTGGCTTTTTTGTTGTGATGATGGTGATGGTAGTTACATGAGAAAGGGCTGCACAGACATCTTCATGGAAAGAAATTAGTAAAAGCAATTTTGTAGCTATGTATTTTCTCTTGGAAAAATTCTTTGTTGAACAAGGTTTAGTAATGAGTAAACAGGAGGAATATTGTAATTCCTGCACAACACAGTAACATATTCTTGCAAGAACTTCTGCTTTAATCCTAGTGCTTGCAAAAAAAACATACCTCAGCAGTACTTCAGATTTACTTTCGAAGTGCCCAATGTTAACCCACTAACATGAGCCTCTTTATCTATTAAGAGGTCTTTTGTAATAGTTGTTGTGAAATTATCACATTCAAATATATTCCTTTCCCTTCTGCATCATACAAAATTATTTCATTGCTATAATTGAGCCTACAAAAATGACACAATTTAGAAACAGGAAGAGTATGAAAAACCCACATTTGTTGTCACTAAAGAAATTCCTCTCTTCCCCCCACCAACTGATTTTGCAAATGGTAGTCTCCTTCACGGTTTAATAGTTGCAGCTTCTCTTCTCACCAGTGGAAGCAACTTGAATCTGAAATTGATTTGTATGAAATTGATTCAAACCCATTTCATCTAATCTATGGCTTTCATATAAGCACAGTAATATTACTTCCCAAAGTTAAGGCAATCATTATTCCTGCAGGCCAGACATGGGGAGAACAACAATAAGAGCAATTGCCCAGACCCTGATGTGGAGGAAAACCCACAGAGTTCACAATTTGAAATAATCAGATGTTTTTACATTTTTCATTCAAAGAAAAAACATTAATGGATTAAATATAATCCCAATTATTTAATAGAACCCAATCATATTTTAGACTAATGAGTTCAATAGAAAGAATAGACAAAACCCCCCCCCCCCAAATTGATACATAATGTTTTGACAAGGAAGGCAAGGGTAAAATTAACATTGTGCTTTCAGGCTTGTCAGAGTCTTGTAAGTACAATTTGGGCTTGCTATAACTTGGATGCAGAAATATTGGCTCATACAAGCTTGGTTAATTGATACCTTGGTTATAATCAACAAACCCATGATATATTCTGTTGCCAGAACTTACTCAAAACATCTTTCCTCTGCTCATTAAGGAATAGCATGGACCCCATTAAAATGTAACAGGAAACAGAAAATAACAAACTTCAAGAATTGGAAAAGACCATTTAGATCCTCATTACAGGAATCTAAGTGAAGGCACCATCAGTGGATAGCTTTCTCTACTCATGTTTAATATCTACATGAAGCTGCTGGGTGAGATCATCTGTTACTGTAGGGTGAGATACCATCAGTATGCTAATGATTTCCAGTTGTGTATCTCTGCTCCTGGTGAGTTAAGTGATGTTGCTGATATCCTTTCTAAGTACCTGGAGATTATGGGAGTCTGGATGGGAAACAACAGGCTTCAAACATTCCTTGGTAAGACTTTGGGGGCCTTCTCTATATGGGGATTTACCATGTCTGGTCTTGGATGTAATTGCACTACTCCAAGCAGACCCAGTGTGCAATTTGGAACTTCTTTTGGACAACTCCTGATCAAAGAGCAGATAGAAGTCATGGTGAGAAGGGCCTTTGCACAGCTTCATGTTGTCTGCCAATTGCACCTATTTTTTTGACTGAGAGCTTCTATTCACAGTCACTTCATGGACAGACTACTGTAACAGGATCAACATACCCTTGAAGAGGCTGCCCTTGAAGAGCATCCAGAAGATTCAGCTCCTATAAAATGTGACAATGTGGACAATTATGTGTGCTTCAAGAACTCCATATGTTATATTTTTGCTTTGTGAGCTGCATTGATTGGTACTTTGCTTTTGGGTTCAATTAGAATACCCTGGTTTTGATCTTTAAAGCCATGCGCGGCATGAGATTAAGTCATTTGAGGGGCTGCCTCTTCCCAGTAACATCTCCCCATCACACCACATCTAAGAGAATAGCCAAGTTGTGGATCCTATCACCTTCCGAATTTTATTTTTTTATTTCTTTTATTTTATTTCCGAAGAGAAAAACTTTTTCTAGTGTAGTCCTAGCACTGTGGAACATCTCTGCCCCTTCCTACCCATCCCACCCCCTCGTAGGGTAAGGCTGGCAGCTGTTGGCCTTCCAGAAGGCCATCAAAACATGATTTTGTCAATGATCTGGGTGACCCCATAGTAGAATGGAACCTATAGGTTGATTATTATTTTTGGTACATTTTCTGCATGCTAGCTGCCATTTAGTTTACTTTATTTTTCTTTTTAAATTGTGGTTTTAATGGTGTTTATGTATTTCATGTTTATGTATTTTATTTTATTATGTATGCTGCCAAAATCATTATATAAGATAGATGGACAGATGAATAGAAATAGATAATGAGAGAGAGAGAGAGAGATTCCCACTTGTTTGAGTGAAGAGTATTTCATTATCTCTTGGTGAACTGAGAACAAGTCTTCGGCATCTTCTGACTGATTTCATTTCATATAGTTAGAGTTCAAGTGTTCACTGGCCTCCTTCAAACTGTTTTCATATGACTTAGATTCCAATCCTTCTGTCCATTTCTTTTTTTAATAAACTCTGTTTAACATGTGGTAGCATAGAGCAGGACATAGTACTTAGGTTGGGGGGAGGTCCTAATCAAGCCAGGATAAAGTGAAACTATTCAGATGGTTAGGCAATTGCGCTTCATTTGGTACAACCTACAACTGCACTTGTTTTTTGTGGCAGTCATAAAATACTGATAAGTCAATATTCAATTTATGTTCAATTACCATTCTAAGAACATTTCCCTTTATTTTACACATATGCATTTTATTTCTTTTTCCTAAGTAAAGAAATTATTTTGTCTAGCTACTTTAGCCTGGCTGATGTTTCCTTTTAAGGTTCTTTCAGTCTTTAGAATATTAATTACCTGACCCGATTTTTCTGTCATCTGCAAAAGTGATAAGTATTCTCTATATAAATATACAGAGAATGTTTCACAATTACATATACTGTCTTATGTGTGCAAGATGTTTCAGATTTAAACTTTCTCAAGTTCAAAACACACCGCTTTGAATCTGAAAAACCCTGTTTCAAGCTTGAAATGGGCTACTTTTGACTATTTTTGGTATTGTTTCAGTTGAGGTGTTGCTAAGCATAAAGCACTGCCAGAATGGATAAAACAGTTGTTTTGCATACAAAAGGTGCATTTTAAACTAGATTGGTTGTTTAAAATTTGAAATGGTTCCAATTCAAAAAGTTTTGCACAATTCTACTGCCCCTTGTATTACAGAAGTTGTACTGATATTCAATTGTGTAGAAAGAGGAAATACATATATTGAAAAGTTGCACAAGTGATTTGCAAGATGGTATTAACTATAATGCATAGAGATAAAATCAGATAAATATCCTGGTTAAAGAATAGCTCCACTGTATATATAAAACACTTTACAATGTTTTAATATACTTTATTTAATATAATTAAATATATATTGAAGCTTTTATAAAAGTAGGTGGATATCGCAAGTTATTTAATTCATTTTTAATGACCTTAAATTTTTATAAGCTGATGAAAAAAAAATTCAGTACTTTATCTGAGGAACCAGGTCACCTTAGCTTCAATTCTTTCCCCCGCCCTCAAATTCTATGCAAACTTTCTTCCCCTTAAGATTTAATAATGAATGTGAACTCAACATAGACCAACAAGAAGTTAGGGAAGGCAAGAGAGGGCCAATAGCGTAGCAGAGTCTATTCCAACCTCCAAAGCCAGCAGAGCAGCAATGATGAAACTCCCCCTTCTGGAAATGCCTGTACAGCTATATAGTTGCTTCCAAGGTAACTTATCCTTGCATGTCATTTCTATACTCTTGGGAAAAGATGCTTATATCTGATGAAGCTAATTGAATTTTCTGAAATTAAATAAATAGCATTTTTAAATGATATGACCAAAGTAGACTAGGAAGTTTTTGCCAGAGAGAGATAAAATGGAATTTAATGCACACGTCATAAACCAAAGCAGCGTACTCTCAAAACAGAACACCAAGATTTATAGATATATTGCAAAATTTGCCTCTGATAAATGTCTCTTTGTGGCCCAAAATTTACTCGTCAATTCCATTCATTACTCCAGCTCAGCATCATCAAACAATAAGGCAAATTATACTGCAAACTCAGTTTTGAGAGAGCCAGGGCCTTGATGGCTATGTGACTCATGTTAGAATTACAAACACAGTGGCATTTTAAACATTACACACTCCTGGGGCTTGACCAGTGTAGAAACCCATGAAAAACTGCTTTCACAATGCTTTACAGATGTTTAGCATTGCTGTTTATGTTTTCCACCTGTAATTTCAAATCATATCAAAGTGCCTTTCTCCAAGTGAATTAAACCCCATGGTATACTCAATTCTCATTTGTGTATTCAGTTGTAAGCCTCTGCTGCTCTCCTTGAATTGTTCCACTTATTGTTTTACACAAGCAATCAGAGCAACTTTACCCTTATGTTCCTTTGATCACATGCCTGTAAAAATGCTGGGAAGATGATAATCTAATAACAAGGTGAAAAGATACAATAACACTGTTGCAGAACAGATTGGTAGGTAAGGAAGAGTCCCTTTTAAAGAGGCAAGTCAAGATTAGGTTTGTAATATTTAAATAGTATACCACTTAACTGATTTTACTCCTTTTGTCAGGAATCAACATAAAAAAAATTAGCAATGCCAAATAAACTCCTTTTCTAAGAACAACATGCAAACAAAGATACAATGGTCAGCCTTGTAGAGATGAACCTATGGAAGAAATTGTTTGATCCTCAGCAGCAAGGAGGCTGATTTTGCTACTGTCAATCCCTAAAGAAACTGATAGGATTTGCAGAAGGCCTCATCATACTCCATTTATGTTGAAGGAAACTTCTGTTCCACAGAACATACACAGGTCCAAAGTTGTCTGTATTAGGAATACTTGTGGTTTCAGCACAGGGAACGTTTACTTCCAGATGCCTAGCTGCACAGGAGAAGAAAGGTTAACCGCTTATTTACTGAATTCTATTGAATCCTTGAAAAAAATCAGATGCAAATATGATCAGTATTAGCAGATTAAGCTTAAAAAAATGTCTCTACTAGCCACAAAAGAAGCATTATATAGTTCCGCAGGCATTTTCAGCAAGGAAGCGTATATTTATCTGTGTGCAAGAGAGAGCACCTGAATGAATGAACAGCTTGTGTGGCATTAGGAAAGCATGTCAGGAGCTCCATACCCACAGTGGGTAACCCCAAGCTGCTGATGGCCTGCATAAGGTATTCTCGTTTCAAGCCAACTTGACCCCCTGGGTTTAAAACAGTTTCCCCATATTAATCTGGTAATACTTTTGGTTGCTCCTCTTGTCTTTAATAGACTATCCCATGCTTTCTTTCTATTTCTCTGCTTTATTCTCCATTCTAAGTGCATTATAAAAGACACATGCACAATTTCACTGATTTCTGCTTCTTTTCCATAGCTCTCTGCATTTGCCTTATTGGATAATATCAAGCAGGGAGAACATTATTCTATTTCAAAGCACGCAATGGATAACATATATTCTGACAATCTTCAAAAGAACTTGTTGCTGCTTCTTTTAAATTCTCTGCCAGGCATTTTACATATGTTACGACTACATGCTGTGGGATAAAAGGCCAAAGTGCAACTGCTACCAATACTTTAGAAATAACAACTTATTTCAGTCTGTCTTGCTTTTTGAGAGATATTTCAAGGTTTTTGTTCCTCTAAAACTTTATCAGTCCTTGATTTTAGGCTTGTAAATCAAAGCCAAGGATGGTTGAATTCAATTGCTAATAACAGCCTGTCAAATCCATCACTTTGTTTCTTTAAAAAAAATCTAGAATCTGCCATGGGAGATCTGATTATACCTGCAACATATTCCAATGGCTAGTTGGAACAGAAACATGGGGCCAGAAGATACAACCATAAACAATACAGCAAGTGAGAAAGAAGTCCCAGCATCTACCACCTACTTCACAGCAGCTGCTTGGGGAAGCAAACTGCAGCATTTCTTGGACTCTGATTTCCAAATATTCTCAAGAGAAAGAAAATTGTCTAATTAAACTTTGGTTACAGTTGTGTCAATAACAAACCTTGGTTAACAGCAACACAAAAATGCCATGACTTATTTGCACATCAACATGTGATGCAAGAATCTTGGTATTTGTGCCATCATACATGATGTCATCATGATTTATCATATGATTGTATATGTCAGCCCCATGCAATATGCCCTTCTTTGACACAACCCTCTGGCTATTTAAAACTATAACTCTATGCCAGTTCATTACATCATTACTATTATCATCATGACATTTTCATTCCAATGTAAATTGACCCAAGCCCTTAATGATATCAACTTTTCATTATCCAAATATGTTTTTAATGTGCTCCAAGTTATTTGGATAAGTGATGCAGCACACTATCTGAAAGAAGAATTCACACTTGTTTCTCTTCTGGTTCGAACTGAATGTAACCATGGCAACTATGGCAAGCACTGCTGTTTTCCCTTGGATTACTTTTTGGATATTACATTGCATCATCAGAGTAGTTATTAAATTTTGATAAGAAATGTAGGGCTAACTAGTGCTGTTCTCTTCCTTCCCTTTTCCTTAATCATGTAAATGAAATATCTAGAAAAAAATGCACCCATGGTGTCCACTGCATTAATAGGATATATCAATGCATTAAAAGTTAGATGTTAGCTCTCAAAAGGAAAGAGGCAAGTGTGTGGAGTGGGGTGAACACAAAGCTATGAGTGACTCACAGTATAAAGGTACAAAAATCATATGCAGCCAATAGCATCTAGGTGTCAACCCTGAAATAAACCTGGCTGGGGCCATCTTCAGGGTTGCTACAGGGTTGCACATAATCCAGAGGGGGACTAGCAGTTGCCTCTCCTTAACTCTGCAATGCTTTGAGGTTCAGAAATGAGATAGGAAGGATTGCTATTTACCAGAACGTATAAATAGATTGTGTAATCATCAAGCTTCAGGTGTTTTATTTTGTTAGCTTCTTAGGACATGACAGATGGGAACTGAAGGACTACAAAAAGAATCTGAGTATCAGAAAATTAAATAGATTACATGCTCAGGAAGTACAAGTCAGTTCACTATGATTTCCACTCACACTTTTGTGGCTATTTTCTAATTCAGAACTGTAAATAAATTATACATCTGCTTTAGGATAAGACTTGAAGCAAATAAGAGTACCAAAGTGCAAGTTCGTGAGGGGCAGCTGTCATTTCACTTCCATGTCAGTCATGCGATCTCCTCTTCTGGGAGAAAACTGGTAAGACTTGCCTGCTGCTTCAAAACTTTCTGTATGTATCCTGTAATGAGCAGAAAAACTCGATTTCTTTCCTTGACACCATTTAGCAATTCCTTCGAGTATATGTAGTTTTCATGATTTCAAGCATTGCCTAGGAGGCTCTGCTGAAAGCCCTTTTAAAGAACTTGGGATCTATTATTTCAAGCCTAAGCAATGTTGTGATAGTCTATCACTCACACACTGTGGCAGCTTGGATGGGTGGAGGAAAGAGAATTATCTGTACTTAGCTGAATTGAATGAGAGTTTGCTTGAGCTCCTGTAGTTACAGAACCCAAGAAAGCTCAGCAGTGGAATTGATTGTTCTTAACTTGCTGCAATTATCCCAATTTCATATGTACCTAGCTTTAAAAGAAATTGGTAAAGTGCAAATAGTCTCTGTGAAACCCACAGATTAGTGGCAAATGGAGATACTTTGGAAACTAAGAACTTGGGTGAGTGGAATACAAATTAAGCTAAGTTTCATGTACCATTTGTTCAGGATTCTTATTTACTGATACCACCTCATAGATCCAGATCTATGGATATTGGAGTGAGAGTGGAACAACCGTTTTTGGAAAGACCAATTTTTAAACAGAGAGTTTGCTCTTCTATCATTCCTGACCTGGGAATCATATTCCGTATCTTGCATGTTTGGCAGAACTCCTTCAAACATTATTCCATAAGTATACATTTGCAATGAGGCAGATTCCAGGAAGCCAATTTTTTTTTTGCCTAAACAGATTTCCAGGATTTATATATAGTAAAATACCAATATTGGTATTGGATTTTTTCTTTTCTTTTTAATAAACATTATCAAGTAACCAAATTAACATAACTCCAAAATATAGAAAATACAAAAATATCTACTAAAAAGTAAGTAAATAGACAGGTGCATCCCACATTGTATACCCAGCTGTCTAGATGGGGCATCAATACTAAAGGCATTAGGGAGGAATATGGAGAAAACATCTCTTAGTTTCCTTACATGAATTTTTAAAATTTGAATTGAATTTGGCCAAAAGATAGGCCCAAAAATCTCAAGAAAGCAACATTCCCATCATTCATTTACTGATCAGTAGGAAACAAGAGTTTCAATGTTAGTGGGAGGGTGACTAAACAATATACATTCATAAAACCAGTCTCTGTTTCGTTCTCTAAAACAGATGCTTTTTCTTTGTAAAATAAATGTGGTACAAAACCTTTATCTTCTGATGATAGATTTTGAAAAATATGTTTGAGTCTTTCTTTCCTTCCTTCCTTCCTTCCTTCCTTCCTTCCTTCCTTCCTTCCTTCCTTCCTTCCATCCATCCATCCATCCATCCTCATGTTTTATATTTCATTACTTTATTCTTTCATCCTGCTTTTCGTTGCTTTATATCAGGGTTCGCCAACCTTTTGGCCTCAGTGACCACCAAATGCATAATTTTAAATCCCGGGGACCACTAATATGAATTTTGACTGACGATGTCTTGCTGATGTTGGTGAGAGAGAGAGAAAGAGATCTGATCTAATCTCTCTCTCTCCCTCCCTCCCTCTCCCTCTCTCTATTTCTCTCTCACACACACAAACACACAAACACACAGAGGCAGGTGTGGGATTCAAATTTCTTAACAACCAGTTCTGTGTCCTTATTAAACCCCTAATCTGTGGGTTTAGCTTGGTGGTCATATGACTGGCTGGGTATGGCTTGTATGTAAATATTATGAATACTTATGTAAATATTGATTTTTTATGAAAAAAGAGCAACTTTTATCCAAAATCAGGCAAAGCAGGCAGGCAGATTGAATTGCTCACAGAATCACAGATTCAATCACAGATCTATCTTTGTGCCATCGGCCACCTGAGTCTGCACTAAATAATAGAAGCTTCAGTCCTAAGGAAGGTTCGGCTCTGAGATCTAAAGAATAGCTAGAAAGCAAGAAATCCAACGGTTTCCTGCTTTCTAGCTAATCTAAATCTCCCAGCACAGCAGAATAGCTGATGGTAGGGGGAAAAAAAGGAAAAACAGCAACTTAGTCGGCAAGTTTGCCAGGTAAGGAGTGAGTGGGTGGGGAGGGTTTCTGCGGGCCATGTGGGTGGCGCAGCCTTGTGTTCCCGCACAGCTGAATTAATTGCTTTTGGGGGAGGTGCTCTGGGGATGACATTTCTCTGCTTACCACCAAAATTTTCTCGCAGACCACCAGTGGGCTGCACTCCACTGGTTGGCAACCATTTCTTTATATGATCTTATTTACTTTGAAAATAAAAAGAATGATGACTATGTAATTATCTATATGTGTATGTATTTCTCAAAACTATAATATACTGAGACACTCTTTCCCAACTTGGGATCCCACACATGTATTAGATTACATATTTCATTACTATCTATGCTGGCTGTGGGATTGCAATTCAACAAATCTGGAAGACTAGATTAAAGGGTGGATCATTTGGTTGTTATTCAAATTTGAGAATTTTCAGGTATGCCTTCCAGCAACTAAAAGCAGCTCAGATAAGACTCCTCCCTCCCAGTTTTACCACAACTGGTGGAAATAGGTTGGGCTGTGAGATAGGTTGGGCAAAGACACAGTGACTGGCCAAAGTCACCCAGTCAGCATTCATGCCATGATAGGCCTAGAATTTACAGTATTCCCAGTTTCCACACCATCACCTTAACCTCTACACCAAGCTGTCTCTCAATTTCTTCTCAACAATCAAAAAATGCTGCTCAGGAATGCTCTACAATCTATATATTACAGTTCAAAAACATACACTTTTCATTCTGGTATATTCAGTCAACACACATATATATGCAAGATGGTACTAAATTAACAGACTTTATCCACATGTGAAGTGGTTCATTAAAACTAGTAGAAAAAAGAGAAAGAAGACCTGAATGCATCCATTCAATGTTAGCAGCTCATTCTGCATGTACATCTGCTAATGTTTTTTTTTTTTTTGAGCTGGTGGGCTGCATAAAGGCGCATGTCATAAGTCTTTTTTACTGTTCTTCTTTTTTTATATTAAATGTTATATTAAATTCCAAAGGCCTATAGCCACTAACACCAGGTAGCACTTTCTTCAACACCAGGATATCATTTATATTACATATCTATAACACACTGTTGAACCCAAGAGTTCTAAATTGAGTCACTGTTTTGCATGAAGATCATGCCAGGTTAAACCTCTAATCAGAAAGACCGCAGCAGCAGGACTGGAAAAGATATGAGAGACTTTAGAAAGTTTCTAGGCAACAAGGGATTTTTCTAGTTCTACTCATTATTTTTATGGTAGAACACTTTGATTTTGAAAAAAAAAGCACTATTTTTATTTCTAACTGAATAATTAAGATGATAATTAATCAAGATTATCTATCTATCTATCTATCTATCTATCTATCTATCTATCTATCTATCTATCTATCTATCTATCTATCTCTACCAACTTTATATGGCCACCCATCTCAAAGAAAGTGACTCTGAGTGATGTACAACAATCCAATAAAACAATGTTTCTCTTGGCTGAACCATGATGTTTGTTCAAAGTAAGTTAAACAGGATTAAACTACATCTGCTCTTTTAACTTGTGGTGATATGACTGATGTTAATTTTAAAGTTTTTTAAAAAGCTATTGGACATGCCTATTAATGACGGGCTGAGTTTGTATTTTGGTGCTTACACTAAAATTATAAATTCAAGCTTTTTACTTCTTTCTGTTAAATAATTGTGCTTTCCTATTCGACTGAAAGCGAAAGTTTCAAGAACCACTATATATTATCAAGTGTTTCCCACCCAAATGCTACATGTTAGCCTACAGTACACTGTGTCCTGTTTCCAAATTATAAACTCATGTCTCAAGGTGACATCTGCTACCATTTCTAGATTCTACAAAAGTAGTCATAATACATTCCCTATGCATTATAGTAGCAGCACAGATAAAAATGGGCTTCAGTCAATCAAATAGTAATACCTACATTTACAGGAGCATTTTAAAATGTTCATTTCCCATATACCCAATAATCCATACAAAGACCAATCAAGCTAGTATAATTAATCCTGGTTGGACATGAATTTGAGACAACAGCAATTTGTTGAAGGACGCAGAGCAATTCAAACCAAAGACAAGATTGCAATCAAATGATTTCATGTTTTGCAGCTTTCTCATAACAATGTTTTTATATTAATGCTATAATCTTAAATTACTTATTTTAATGTTTTTAATAAAACATCTATTAATAATGTTAATAATTAAAGTTTTATGGGGTGGGAAAGCAAATTCTAGATTGATAAGATTTTCCAATCAGTATCTCAGCTGATACGTTTGATAGCTATGCAATTTTTTCATTCATCCAACATTATATAGAAAGGAAAAGATTAATGTTTTCTTGCTAACTAGAAGTCTGGAATAGTTGTGCAGATGCGTAATTTTATAGCAATCCAACAGAGTCTCCAGTGTGGATCTGCAAATTGTGCAGGTAAAGGTAATTATTGGAACCCTTCTTATATTTGATTCTATTTTAATTTCCATCAAGGAGGATGTATTAATCCTCAGCTGAATACTCAAGTTCCTATACATGGGAAGGGGGAGGTCGAATTCCCAAATGGATATGGAGTACAGTTGTCTTAGAATTGCATGACCCTCAAAGGCGCTTGTATTTCTGTTTCCCAATTAGTTTTATGCAACTACAAAAGGTAACCAAAACTCCACACAGGAATGTACAGGGTAAGACAAGAAACAAAATAATCAGTTTTGCTTGATGCTTTCCAAAATGATGTATAGACTTATTCTTGCTAATCTAAATTTGTTACTCTTTCCTTTGCAAGCACCCTTTGGGTTTATGTATCAAAAACAAGGCATCAAAAGGTGCAAAATTGCTCAGGCATTTGCCATATGCTCCAACACAAATACAAAACTGGGTTGCTGGGGAACGTTTTCCTCCCAACACCGCTATAAAGTAGGATTAGCTGAAGAAGGGATTCGCTGGGATAGGTGGACAGGAGGTGAGATGAGAAGAGGCGCCTATAAACTGAAAAGTTATACAGAAAAGAGGATATATGGGATAATATGCTGACTAGCCACAGATATCTGAGATGAAGGGGATGAAAGCAAAGCAGAAAATCTACTGAAATAAAGGGATATATTTTGCACATTCCTGTTCCAGGAAGAGAAAACCTCTAGAACCAAGTGATGCTGACAGTTCTCAAGCACTTAGGGAAAGCAAATGGATATAATGGTTGATCATTACAGGCAAGCACACTCCTAATCTTCCATATGTTAAGAATCTGTTGTTATGAAATTCAGACTTGTTTCAAACAGACCACTCTTGAATCCCGAGGCATCAGAACAGGTTCACACAAAGCATTTAACTTTGATATTGTGTCTCTAGAGTTTTCATACTAAATCATAAACAAATTTAACCACCCAACCATGCCACAACAAAATGAAATAAATCAATCTTGTTCAAATACATCTGCTAGGTTAATAACAAAAATCCCACTTACAAATACACTCAAATCATACAAGTAGTATGTTCATGTAAGCTTCCATTTGATGATATCAGAATGCCTCATTTTTAGGAGTTTTCCAAGGGATGAAATTTAGGATCTCTTTGACAACATTAAAAAATAATTGAACAACCTCATCAGAAAGCATATGCTTCAGCAAATCACAGACCTAAAAGATATGGTGTTATTTAGCAACACATTTAGGGTGGCATCATGAGAAAAAAAATCAATCAGTCAAATTTGCAATGTATAGAAAACATGTTGTTTGAAAAGGAAGCTGCACTGCATATATTTTATTTACTTATAAATAAACTTATTATACTTATTATTCTCAATTTCCCTCTTTGTCATAACTCCAAATACTATTGCATCTACTTCAGCAACTGGATGCTAGTCACAGAAATAAGCACACTGCCTGGGATTGTAGAGAAAATTTAATTTAAACAAACCAATTCCCTGGGATAACCAGACATCCAATTGATTCCATCTGAAATACAGACCTGAATTGGAAGAGACTGGGGCATCTCTGGGTACAACTCTGTTTTATTGAAAGTTCTCTATTTTCTTTGCAAGTTTTATTTTAGGTGATTTTTCATTTATTTGCAAAATATGTGGGTTTCAAATCAGAGTAATAAAAAAGAGCTGTCTAACTATAATCAACCCCATCTTTCTTGAAACAATCAAACTTATTGTTATTTTGAAAGGCTTTAAAAAATAAGCAAAAAACAGTTTCAGATGGCTAGGGAACTAAGTCAAGCGCTTTTTGTGGAGAAAGAAGTTTCATAAGAGAGGAAAATGAAATAACTGAACAAAATGTCTTTATAATGTTAACAAGCGCCAGAGCTAAAAAGCCCTATTTTGCAGCTTTGAGAGTTTCAATCTCTGAAGGTAAGGGGGGAAATGGAGCAGAACTTTATTTCAGAACTTGACAGATTGAAGGCATAGATTCACTCCTTCTTTCTTTTTAACTTCATGTCCATTTTCCATTTATCTACAAACATAGTAATTTAATAGGGTGACAATTTGTATAGATTTGGAAAAAAAGAAGAACTTTCTTTAATTATGTTTTCTTTAGTTAAAAATAATTCCTCTTGGGAGAGGTGATGCTAAGAATAGACTGTTCTGGGTTAGAAAGAGACATACCAGGAAATTCAGTACCTTTAAGAGTCATTAAATTATCTCTCCTTCCCCAGCAAATCTTAGTGCTAACATCTGTGCTTTCCACTTAAACACACATTTGTTCTTCCACCCAGAATTGCTGTGTGTCTTTGGGGTCCTCCCCCCCCCCTTATACCAAGAGTGGATATATTCAATTTTATTCAACAATCCATACACAACTTAAAAGTTTAAGCTACCGGTATATGCAAAAGCTGCAAAGAGTGTAAGTCCAGATATTGCTGTATTTACCCCTAAAACATCTGCTCAAATAAGTAAGACATTGCCCATTCCGGAATATGCACAGTGATGTAACTTCTTCAAAAAGAAAATATGTCTCCCACCCCCAATTCTATCACTTATGTGGGATCAGCAACAAGGTGATTGTACCAGATAGCTATACCACATACAAAAAAAGCAGAGGACTAAATAAGATATAAATGTTAAGATCATCAAACAATATACTGATTACATTAACTTACTACACATTTCACAATTAACAAATCAGGTAATATCAACTGGACATACCCTCCAAGAACTACATTCTGCATCATAACAACACAAATTTAACACAAAAATAAATTCCTTTCCACACAAGCTAAATGCTACATTTAACACCCATATTAATGCATGATATCAGACTGCAGGTAATCTCGTGATTCAAAATTTGAAAGAGATTATTAAGATAAGGTAGCTATATCCAGGCATCCACTCTCTTTATGTGCTGCATAGCAACTTATCTACAGATACTTGCGTTTATTCTGTTTTTCCGATGTGTGGCCCTCTGTCAGAGTAGCATAATGCAAATAGTGTAACATCAGCTATAACAGACTTGTTCACAATGTTTGTAAGCCATACGATGTCATCTTGAGCCAGATATAACATTATTGATAACATATGCTGGGAGCTGTTGAAATCCACTGAAATAATTATTCTCATTCCTGTTGTCTTCTTTTTCTCTTCTTTCCTCGTTCTTTTTTCTGCGCTTTCAAAATTTGTCCATGGAATTTCTGAAGAGTTAAATCAGATCAGGAAGTCTCCCTGATTTTTACATAAGAAACATTGAAATCTTAACGATAAATCATCAGCAAATCAATTTCCCCCAGAGGAAAGATTTTTTCTTTTCTTTTGTATATGTGATTGCTTGCTCGGAGGAAAGCTGAAATAATTAAACTTCTGGTCATTGTTGCCTTTGCTGCTTTTACTGCTTGTCAATGATTAGTGACTATTAAGCAATGAGCGTATTTTCCTGCAACAGCTCGTCTTCCCTTTCCCTTCAGAGAGATTCTCCGCCTTTCATCAAAAAAGTACATCTATTCTGCTACCCACTGAGATGACCACTGCCAAGTATTAACAATTTAAGCCTACGCACACCCGTTTTCAAGGTCACTGCTGAAATACACAAGTCCCTACTTAACAACATTATCCAAATCCTATCCAGCATGACTGTATACAAAATATCCAGTATCTGCAAGAGGAGGGGTCAATGAGATGGGGACAGGCATGGCAAAACACTGAAGGAACAAGTAGTTAGCAAAGTTCAAGCTATACTGAATTTAAGTTCAAGTGCTGAAGGTAGTTGAGCCTCCTGCACTGCATAAATTTAATCTATGTAAAAGTCAAACAAAACATTAGCTTTGATTTACATAATTGCATCGACAGAGATAATGAGCAGCTAAGGACCCTTTTTCTTTTCCACTTAATGAAAGGCTCCTAGAAATAGGACATGCCTTGCTGCTGAAAGACCAACACTCAAAGCTGCAATACGCAGGAGAAAGCATAAGCAACCACATACTATATACAGCTTCAATGCCTCCCTGTGCAAAAAAACAGCCTTACCTGGCTAATCTCCAGTTCAAGACAAATGTGTTCCTGAATTATGCAGCAACAACCTGATGACTAACATGCTTCTCTCCCCCACCCCCAGCTCCATGTGCTCTGGGCTGTTTGGAATACATTGGGGTGTGTGTACTCTGTACTGCACGCTGTTGCGACAGGCAAAAGATTCAGCACCAGAGCCGAGCTGCTTTTCGATTCCCACACCAGCTGACTGGGTAATTAAACTAAACACACGCCGCCAGAGCCACTCAAATTCAGCAGCGCTGCTGGGATCCCTGGTGCCACCTGGCAGACTCTAGCCAAGCACAAGGGAACGCAGCAGATACACCTCCTGGAAAACAATACTCAGAAGCCAAGCTCTAGCAGTAAGCAGATAGCGAATGCACTTCCCTGCCTGAAAGTACATGTATAAACACAGGAGAACTAGAGAGATGAGCAAAGCAAATCCATTTAGTGCTTACACAGGGTTTCCGAGCACCCAAAAGAAAATCCAAAATACTCTGATGGAAGATGGATCCAGAATTTCTTACAGGAGCCATCCACATTTTTGTATGAGTTCATTACACAACCACTTAGCAGTTTCCACACTGCATGGTCTATTTACAAGTACCAGAGGGAGCTAGTTTGTTCTAGTGGTTAAGGCATCAGGCTGGAAATAGGAGACCATGAGTTCAAGTCCCGTCTTAGCCATGAAAGTCAGCTGGATGACTTTGGGCCAGTCATACTCTCTCAGCCCAATTCACAACAACAGAAAGTTGTTGTTGTGAGGAAATGGGAGGAGGGGTGTGCGTTGGATATACTCTCCTCCTTGAATTATTTGTAAAAATAGTAAAGGTGGATTACCAACCAACCAACCAACAAAACCAAACCATGGCACCTGTGCATGGCTTTTGAAAATTACTGAGAATTTGCATGAAAGGCTGCCACCCATATCAAGTTGTTTGACTTACTGCTTTACTTTGAATCTCACAGTTCTATTGAGTTTTTTTTTTACATGTTGCAAATAGTTTTTAAGAAATTTGTTTGAGCAAGGCAGAGATGAGAAGTGCAAATAGAACCATAAGTATCATAGTAAAGGATTCTTGGCATTGGATTAATGGTAGAGTTCCTATAGGCCAGTGTTTCTTGGGAGTTGGGCTTTAAGATGTATGGGCTTCAACTCTGAGAATTCTCGAGCTAGAATTCTATTATTAACTCTAGCTAGGGAATTTCTGGGAGTTGAAATCCACATCTTAAAGTTGAGAAACACTGATAGAGACAAAGGACACTGCTGGGCACTCACATTCCACATCAATACAGTGACTCCACTCTATTTTTAGCATCCAAATAACTTTACAACATAGGTCGACATAAATTCTACAAACATAGCATTTTACATAAAGTGTAACTTACTTAGGGGCTTAAATGAGGTAATAAGATGTTAGTCTAACTGGAGCAGAGCAGTAGGAAAAAAATCATAAATACTGTCAGTGGATTTTTAACACCTTATAATTGTTAATTGATAAGGTTATCTGTCTCATGCGCACTCTGTGTTGGCATAACTAACTTTTTCCTCTCCACTTCACCCCAATTTTAATCAGTCTAGCTACTCCATGCATCTCGTAAAGTGAGCAGCAGCACATGAAAGCTTTTTTTTTTTAAATCAAACCTGTTAATTAGAAAAAGTGCTACTGTATTCCTGATTTTTTTTTTTTTGCCACCATGGATTACAATTTCTTCTTACATGTTTAGTTCTAAATTTTAATAATAATGACTAATCTGATTTGATAATTTAACAGTGACAGCTAACTGGAAACCTTCAGGTTCAGAAGCGGTATTAATGCCAACTACTAGAGGGTTGCACTAGACCAGTAGTGGGATCCTACCTTAGTCACTACAGGTTTGGTGATTGTGCATGCGCATATGTGCATACCCTCCGAATGCGCATGCACCTAACAAGCCAATCAGCTGACAGGATGAAGAAATGAAAACCTAAGAGTGACCCTCCCACCCTCCCATGTGCTTTTCAGTCTTTTGTCATCTCAGCTGATTGTCAGAGGCTTTTTTCACCTCCTCTCAGCTGATCAGAGGCTTTTTTTAGAATAGTGATTTTTATTATCTGTTCAGCCGAACCGGGCCGAATCGATAGCATACCACCACTGAACTAGACTAGTATTATGTCTTCTTTGTAAACTTTAGCTATAGGTGCTCATAGCTGAAATCAACATGCAAGGCCAGACTGATTTCTAAAATATAAAAGAAACCCCGTTGAATGAGAAAAAAAAAGTCCACTAAGTCCACTAAATAGTGACCAGTGAAATTATTCTAGGAAGTTCTCAAATAAAACATCAATGCAGTTGTGCTTTTTAGACAAGGTGAATTTTATATATGATAACTGTTAGCATTGCTGACTTTAATATACCTGAGAAACTTTAATATACCTGAGAAACTTCCATTGTTGCAAAATATTGAAATGGATATCCTATTTGGGGTTCAGCATATGGAGGACACAACCGAGACACACTTAAATTACATTGGATTAAATAACATTTATGTTGTGTCCTTCATATAGCAAATCCCAAGTAGGACTTCCATTGCAACATTTTGTAGCAGTAGGGGTTTCTGCAGTATATTAAGGTCAGCTATAATTAAATAATGTTGTACAGAGTTAGTTTATAAGCCATCAGTCTAATATAACAGAACTGATTTGACACACTTCTTGGGACATACCAAGAGTAGTGCCCTGGCTGATAGCATCCATAGCACATCTTTTCTGCTAAATTTGATGGGGTAGGCAGATATAATCAGAGAAAAGTGGTTCTTCAAATAACCTGGTCCCAAGCCATGAATTCTTGAATCTGCCTGATTTGCATGTTAGCTGTACTGTGTTGTGTATCACCACATCTCCTCAACAGTGTAATGGTATGTGAGAATTGACCTTGAGAGACAAGTAGATGGAATGCTGTCTAGGAAACAATCAGACAAAAAAGAGGGAAGCCCCCAGGGATTTAATAATCAGAGGAAGAAATTTAGGAAGGACCCGCCCTAATTTATCAGGTAGTTAGAAATGCCTATGGAACATGTATACCTTTTGACTCGAAAGATTCTATTAATGTAGCTTTACAGTGAAATAGATTAGATTAGATTAACAGAGTTGGAAGGGGTCTTGTAGGTCATCTAGTCCAACCCCCTGCCCAAGTAACATTAGATCATTTGGTCATGTTTCCTATCTGGTTTACATAGGAGAGTTCACTGTCTTCAGAGTTGAAGAATACTCTCGGATGAGAAGTGAAACGTCTTCTAAGAAAAACAAGGAAGTCCAGTTGCCTCTTGTAAAAGCACCTTTGGGATAACCATGTCCTGGATCACTGAGAATCTCCATAGACATTTAGCTATGCACTTTGGGAGGAACACCCTCGAATGGTGCAGAATATGAATGGATTTCCAGAAAAACTGCAGACTACAGGAACCCTTTCAGCAATTCCAAAAAGTCTCCACACCCATTTGCATTACTCGGGTGACCTTGAGGACACAGACAAATCTCCAAGTAGCCTCAACAACTCTCTAAAGGAATGCAAATGATCAGCTGTCTGAAAGGAAAATAAATCTGTCCATTCCCCACCATCCAATCAGAGCTGAAGAAGCTTCTTGGATGAGATGGGAAACGTCTTCAAAGAAAAACAAGAAAGTCCAGTTGCCTCCTGAAAAAAGCACCGTTAGAAGAGCTGACATCAATCCGACTGATGCCTGCAGCAGCCTCAGATAGCCAATAGGAGCAGGCCAGAGCCCAGCTTCTGACCACATCATCACTAGTATAATTCTGGATGCATTTTATATCATTTCTACAGCAAAACGTGTTGTATGAGAAGAGGATAAACTTCAATTCTAAACTGGAACAGATAAATTTGAATTTACAGTGTCCTTGTAATGAGCTGGAGATGAAATAACAGCAGCATCATGGGGACTTGATACAAAAAAACAATGAGGCATCTTCTTGATGCAGTTAGCCGGATGAAAATAAAAGTCTTAAGTTGGAAATTATACTTTAGCCAATAAAGTCTTTTGTGGGCAATTCACATTGTTGATTTGTATTTAACTGGTAATCAACTACTATTCTAAGCTCTTTGGAACAAGTACTATTTACAAGTCACATACCTATAAATCACTGTATCTATGCATTTATTTTCTATATGAAGAACTTTGCACTGTCTTTATTAGGTTTCACTGCTATTTTCAGCCCACTTCTCTAACCTATCAAAGAAATTGTACTTGTCTTTTATCTCATTTGCATGTTTCTGCAGAAATGTCTTTGGTAGAGAATTGCATTCCAGCATTCAGAGAGAATTTCAAATATCATGCAATAACTGGAATTTGATCTATACTGTGGTTTGGGAAGTGGAAAGTAGGTGAAATCGTATTAAAAGATGAACTTTTTCTTTCTTATTCTGTGGCGCTCAGCAATTTACTGTGGTAGATTTCAGTAGGCAGAGTTCTGGATTGACCTAGACTGCTATCGAGATCTTCAATCTCAGCCACTACCAATCAAGGAGGTGGGATAGCTAACTTTCCATTATGGTCAGGGGGATAATTAATGCAGTAATCTTCCCACATCTATTAATTTCATTTGTAGACGGTTAGAGACAGAGGTAGTAGTCTGTAGGTTCTGACCAGTTCTGGAGAACCGGTAGCGGAAATTTTGAGAAGTATGGAGAACCAGCAAATACCACCTCTGATTGGCTCTGCCCTTATCTATTCTCTGCCTCCCAAATTCCAGCTGATTGGTTGGGTCTTCTTTTGTTGTCCTGCACAGGAGAACAGAGCTAGAAAGCAATTTAGTGGGGTGGGGAGGGAATGGAGATTTTACAGTATCCTTCCCCTGCCATGCCCACCAAGCCATGCCCACAGAACTGGTAGTAAAAAAATTTGAATCCCACCACTGGTTAGAGAGTCTTACATATTTATGCTATCATTCCACTGATCTGTTCCAGTTTCTTCCTGTTTAAATACCAACCATTGTTCATGTGGTCTCTTTAGCTCTAACCCAAAATATTATTTACTAAATTTGCTAGTACCTTGCACCTGCAAATCTGATGTTCTTTCTATTCCTGAATTACAGCCTCTCCCTCCCCAAACAAGCCACTAATTCTATCTCTCCAGACTTTGTAATACACTAGCACATACATGCATATATACATACATATGTACGTACGTATGAGGTGGCTGGATGGAGTCACTGAAGCAGTAGGCATAAGCTTAAATGGACTTCAGAAGATGGTAGAGGACAGAAAGGCCTGGAGGAACATTGTCCATGGGGTCGCGATGGGTTGGACACAACTTTGCAACAACAACATAGCACTTCCTCAATTTGTTTCCTCTAAAACATTCAAGTTGTTGCTAAGTCATATCTAATTCTTTGTGACCCTATAGGCTTCCTTTCCTCTGTTGTCTCTTAGAGTTTGCCCAAATTTATGTTCATTGTGTCAACGACACTATCTAACCATCTCTGCTGTCTCCTTCTCCATTTGCCTTCAATCTTTCCCAACATCAGGGTTTCTGCAATGAGTCCTCTCTTCTAATTAGGTGGCTAAAGCAGTGGTGGGATTCAAAAATATTGACTACTGGTTCTGTGGGCGTGGCTTGGTGGGTGTGGCAGTAGAAGGATACTGCAAAATCCTCATTCCCTCTCTGCTCCTGGGGGAATGTTACTGCAAAATCTCCATTCTCTCCTCATCCCACTAACCTGCTTTCCAGCTCCATTCTCCTGTGCAGGGCAACAAAAGAAGACCCAGCCGATCAGCTGGGACTCGGGAGGCAGAGAATAGATGAGGGCGGGGCCAGTCAGAGGTGTACTTGCAGGTTTTCCGAACTACTCAAAATTTCCACAACTTGTTCTCCAGAACTGGTCTAAACCTGCTGAATACCATCTCTGGGCTAAAGTATTTGAGCTTCAGTTTCAGAAAGCATTCAAGAGAGTCCAGTATCATAGACAAAAACAGCAGAGCTATGGACATAAAATATGAAATGAAGTGAGTTGTTGGAATACGACAAAACTGTTCTAAACACCACTGCTCCGTTGCAAAAGGGAAAAAATTGTCCCTAAACATGGGCTAATTATGCTGCTTTGAGTAGCAACAGTTTTGCTCCTCTATTCTGTTTTGTTTGATTTTGCTTTGTGTAAGATTTTTAGGCTGTGCTGTGCTGTGCCATCCATCTAATTTGATGTTTTATATGGTTTTTTTCCTCCTATTTTTGCTCACTGACCAGAGTCAATTGGAGTCAGGCAGCTAATAGATTCAAAAAAGCATATCCTAATAAAATTAGGCCATTTAAAAAGAAGACCTTTTTTCCCAAAGTTGTCATGCTACCTTCAACGCGAGACTTTTAATACTAAAGCAATTTTGTTCTACTTCTCAGGTAAAAGGCTCCCATAGCAATGCCAGTTTACAACCACAAAGTTATGAAAAGTCAGGAAAAGGAAGGAAGGTGAAAAAACATGATTATGATAGTTGGTTCAGTAAGTCAAAGGCCAATTTAAGTATGTATTTATCAAGTTTGCGTTGCAACTTCTCTGGGCTTTTGAAGTATTATTTTTCTTTGCATTCTTTTGTTTTCCTTTTGGGCTAAATAACTTATTCTGTAGGCTTCTATACAAGTTCTATTTTTATTTAAATCAAAGAGCAACTACAGGAAATGCAATCTTAAGCAATTAAAGATTAGTGGTGAAGAGAAAACATTTGCTTAGAAAAAAACCTGCATTTCCATCCATGGGGGACCATCGTCCCTTAAGAGCTTGGGTTATTCACAAAGTTGCTGTATTTTTCATTGGGCTGAGAACAACAGTCACCAGAGTTAACAACACTGCTGTTTACATTTGATCAACCTGGGATGAAAAAAACAGTCAGATGAGAGTCCCAAAAGGAACAACAATCTTTCATCTCACCTATGTCTCCTGTAATATATAATATATAAACAGTTTGAAACTATTATTGCTAACAATTATAGTTAGCAATGTTGCTCAGCATTTAATCAGGTATAAAGAAGCAGTCAATAGTGTGTTTCAAGTTATGGAAATTACAGAAAAATATAATATTCAAACTGTTACTTTCTCTCAAATGCCTATCTATCCTTAGAAAAAATGCAAACTTGATCAACTGTAGTTTACTACTGTACTTCAATGCTTCTGGAGCATCAAACATTTTAGTCCTTTCATTTCAAACAAATAAATAACATGAAGGAAGAACTGACTTACCAAAACAATAAATCTACTTTTCAAAACCTTGTATGTAAATAGCAATTAATGGCCAAAGACCACTGTTCACAATTATCTTAGCATGTTGAGCAAAACTCATTCTGAAGTCTGACCTAAACATTTGCTGGATATGTGTTATCTTTCAAACTATAAATGAAACTGTTTGCATACATAACTTTTGATGAAGCAGATTTGGGAAAGGGCATTGGTACCTCCCTGATACGCCCGTTCTCTGTGAGCTGTGAAGACATCCAGAAGTGGGAGGTGCTTCATGTCTCTTCTGGAAAGGCTGGGCTTAAAACTCTGGGACCTCCTCCTCCACGGGACACCTCCCCAGCATCCCAGTTTTGCGAAGACTGAGTGCCAAAGTGCAGAACTCATCGCCTAATCTAGATCCTGACTGGAACAGAACCCACCAGATGGAAAGAAATGGGTGGGACTGGTGCTCTTCACAACTCACAGAGAACGGGCGTATCAGGTAAGTACCAACGCCCTTTCTCCATGAGCTGTTCAGAGCATCCAGTAGTGTCACACTAACCGATAGCTGGGACATAGCTCACAATTTACGTGTGAGGCGGCCTGTCCCATTCTTAATGGTAGAGGAGAACATCCTACACTACTGTGCTATATAAACTCTGCAAAATTCGGACACCTCTCTCTCAAACATGGCGTGAATGTGCTACTGCCTAACTGACCTGAAGAGCATCCCTCGCTGTATCGGTGTGGAAACCTAGACATGAATCGACATATTCTGTGAGTGAAGTGTTCTGTCAAAGGAGCACGCGAATGTTTAAAGTAACACATAATTCCTGTGCATTCTGACAGGAGCTCTGTGATCGTGTGTAGAGCACTACAGTTGCCCATGCTGACTAGTACGATTGTCCACTTTTTGTCTGAAGTAGTTTGTTATAGTGTGTATCTTTAGAAATGGAAGAACTCTGAACTGCCATTTTGTACACTTTTATTGCTTCTGTCGTGTGTCTCTCAAACCATTCGTTTGTCCAATCGCCGTTGACCAAGGATAGGCCAATAGTATGCCTCAGGATCTCTGGCATTATGCTGCCCTTTAAAATTGCTTGGTTCTAGATATTATGACGAACTTAGACGATTCCGTTGACTTTCGAGAGCACAATCCCATTTTGATGCCTGAGTACTTTTTAAGCCTATGCGTGAATTGGGACTCATTGCGCTTCAAGCCAGTGATACCCCAAAATGAGGATTGGAAGTGCAGAACAACTCTATTAGTGCTCATTAGTGTGGAAGGAGCGCTTCGAATGATACTTAGGTCTTCGTCCACGAATGCATTGGCCCATCCAGCGAGTCTCGTGTATAAAACATATCGTCGCTGTCCACAACGCTGACTACACGCTACAGGTCCCTTTCTTCATCGAGAATACAATTGCAAGTCTGGCAGTCCTAATAATATTAGGGAAATTTCT
>BHFT01024313.1:0-10047 GCA_004320025.1 Laticauda laticaudata | reverse complement strand
CAAGTAATATTTAAGAGTTTTCTTGCAAAAAAAAAAAAAACACACTTGCTTCAAGCCATGCTACAATACTGAAATGGCATTTAGGTCAGGACATTCTTTTTAAAGCTTTGAATTTATTTTCTTTATCCCTTTTCTTTTCGACTTGTTTAGATGTTTGGAACTGTTGTCTTACTGCATGACCCACTTACATTTCAACTTCAACAGATGGATAGACAGCCTAATTCTCCTCTTGGGGCTCTCTGATATGAAACAGAATTTTGTTTCCCTCAGGGATGGCAAGTCTTAAGGCATCAAGTCATCTTCAAACCATGCTGCTGTCCTATGTTCTCTCTGCTTGACAGTTTTTATGAAATTTGTATTATGTGTTTAGTTTCTGCCAGACAAACTGACACCCATGTTATCCAAAAAGTTCCAGTTTGGGCTTATCTGCTCAAACCTCTAAAAATCTCATCGAATAAAACTCTGGGGATCTGGTAATCCATTTGAATGTTATCATACATAAATACTGTTTTAAGATTCCTGGATCTTTCTATTCCTCCAATGGATGAATGGTTACAGAAGCTGATAGAGTTGGCAGAAATGGCTAAATTGACCATTTTGAAAAATAAAAGAATATAAAAGAATAAAAGAATATAAGTACTTTTGTTGCCACATGACCACTTCCAGACTTTGTGCTTGTGGTAGAAAAAAATGAAACTTTGATTTTGGGTTTTACCAATTAAACTGACGTGTTTATAGAAATAGCTAGTATATATCACTATGGAAAAGCAAAAAGTTGTGGTTTGATGTTAATGCTTTATTTTACTGCAACAGAGGGAGTCAGAAGTCAACTTTTTTTCTTTTCCCCAGCTCTTCCTCACTTCTCTTTCCCTCTTTTCCCCTCGCTATCTTTCTATTTTCTTTTGTATTTTGTATCTTATTTTATAACCTAATAAAAATTTCTGAGCAAAAAGATTCCTAGATGTTTGTTTGGGGTTCTTTGTGACTTCCTAAATGACTTTATACTAGTTTTGGTCTTGATATGATAACTAAACTTGGAAAGATTCACTACATCCCTTTATTTCTAGACAATGCCTCTGACTTTAGATTGATAGAAACTAACTTTAGAAATGGTCTTGTAATCAATGACATTTTATGTTGGTCTCTTTTAACCGATTGTGTGTCATCAAGTCATTTTCGACTCCTAGAAACCATATAGATAGATTTTCTCCATACCAGTCTATTTCTAAGTTGGTCTTTCAGGTTTTTCAATTGTGCACTTATCATTACTGTAACTGAGTTTCATCCTGTTGCTGGTCATATAGTTCTCTTTCCTTCCACCTTTCCCAGTATTAGAGCCTTTTCTAGTGAGCTAGTTCCTCACATAATGTGTCTGAAGTAGAATAATTTGAGCATGATCATTTGTACATCTAGTAAGCACTCTGGGTTGGTTTACTCTTTAGAGACTACTTTGAGCAGTGAAATTTGTGAGGTAAGGACTTCTGATGGATAGTGCCAAAATCTGTGAGCTATATATAGGACAGGGTGGCTCAAATCAGATCCAATCATTTAATGGCATACTACCCCTTTAACTAATTTTTTGAACTTGGGGGAGGAATTTTTCACATTGGAATATTTCATTTTATATTATTTTATTTATGAAACTATCATCATATTTTTTTAAAAAAATATTTATGGTTCACTCAGTATGAATTCAGTATGGTTCAGTGTAATTTACATGGAGTTTCAAGAATATTCAGTGGCAAAGATATACAAAACCAAGGGTAAATGATTCTTCACAGAGCGACACAAGTATACGTTCAACTGAAAAAGTTATTCAAGATCTTCCACAGGTAAAATGCTCAGATAATCTTGAATTTTTTGTTCCCTAAACTAATCCAATTCTCAGCAAAATGAGACACCTTTTAACTTTTTCTTGGATGCATCTGTTGAATATACTGCAGAAGTTATTTCCATGCTTTCAAGAAAGGAAAATGAAGAGACCAGAAGGTGGAAGGAATTGCATCCACTACAGAGATTCTAAAAAATGTAGTAGATAACAATTTTCTGTCATTCAATTTTAGTTCTTGCTTCCTAGAATCAAAGACTGAATTAGCGGCTTTTGGAACCTGGGACTATATCACCATGAAGTTCTGTCAATTCATGTATTCTTCAACTGTCAAACTATGCAATGTTTGGTTTTTCTGAGGCTGATACATGGCTGGCACAGTAGTTAATTGGCTAGGTTATATGTTTCTCCTGCTGGATAAAGCATATGTCTTTGAAGTTGCCCACAGCTCTTATCTGGTTATGGTTTCAATCTGATTCAGAAAAAACTTCTCTGACAAATTGGCAATGCATTCAGACCTCTTATTTTCCCCTTGTCCTTTTTAAAAGAGAATTCTGTTGATATCTCCCCAATTGTTCACAACAAATTAATTTTGAGGAAATAGTAGAGAGTTTTAATGTAATCAATTTTGACAATGAATGTCTAATCTTTTTAATGTTTCAAAGACCGTTTGATATAATCTTTAAAATATTCAGATAATTTTGCCTATCAGAGGGTATCTAACATTCAGTCAGTCAGTTACTAACTAAATAACCTTCTTAAGAAATGTACAGGCTTTTATATCAAAGGTGTGTCGAGAAAAGGGAATATGGTAGAAGAGTTTGAAAATGTGTCAAAGATTTAAAAGACTCAGAGAACTGAACATTTATATTGATAAGAACAACCAAAAACCCAACATTGGAACTAGAATATATCACTAAGCACCTGACTATCCATGAGACAGTGTTCTCACAGTGGTTACTGCCTGTGCAAAAGGCATTCTTTGAGACACATTCATAACCAGAGACCACAAAGTGACCTTTGTTGTAGCTTCCTTGGTGCAGTATTCCATCTGAGATCAAGTCAGCATCAACTCTATTGATATCCAAGAAAGCTTCCAAGATCTGGAAACTGTTCTGGAGAGCATGACATGGCACCAGTTGATTGGTTCCAGAAGGAATATTTCCCTCAAATGTCAATGGCTATTCTTAGCATTTGGGGAATATGCTGGGGGGTTTTTCTTTTATTTTTGTCTTGTATCTCTTTGTCAGTTGTTAGTCTTGAGGGATTGAGCATCCTATAAATCATACAAATAAATAAATATTTCCTTGAGCAGAGTGCTGTCGGCTTGAAACCACCATTATAATAACAGTCTTTAAGGCTTCATAGTGAGAGAGGTAAAAAGCATCCCTCAGGCTTCAGAGGAAGAGAAAAATTGAAAGTCTACAATAAATGGAAGGAGGCTTTCTATTTGATACTGAAGTCTCAAGATCTGAATGTCTCTCTAGGGTAGTGTTTTACATTGATATGGAAATGAACAGAATGAGACAGACCTGGGCTTATAAGTTTAAGCCTGAATGTCCCAGTAATAACTCTCACAGCCTTAGATACCACATACTGTACAGGATTTCTGGATATTAGAACACTGATTAGTAAAGTCTCCTTTATGGTTTTGTTGCACTCAAACTGCAATTTAGAAAGGTTAATTGTGGTTTTTATAAAAAAAAAAAAAGTACAACTTTTTGTACTTTTGTTCTCACTTAGACCAGTGAGATCAAGCCGGTAATTTGGGATATAGAAACCAGAAAAAGAAATCTGAGAGAAGAATCACATTTTTTAAAAGTTGTAAAGGAAAGAAATTGGCTTTAGTACCTATTCTAGGTACTAAAAAAAGTGAATAACCAAGTGAGAGGTTGCTTTTTCTCTATATTTTTCCACATCTAAATATTTTCCAGTCTAATTGGACTCTTAATGTTATAATTTAAATATGGGGTTGTTTGTTTGTTTAGAAAATGTTTATGTCTGTCTATATACCATCTAAGCAAATAACTCAGAGATACCTTATGCCACCAGACTTGAAATTCTAGACCTAGAAAACACAGAACTACGCCGCCTTTGGTCTGATCTAAGTATAGTATATAAAATCATACATTGCAATATGCTACCTGTCAATGAATACTTCAGCTTCAACCATAATAATACAAAAGCAAACAATAGATACAAACTCAAGGTTAATCGTACCAAACTTGACTGCAGGAAATATGACTTTAGCAACAGAGTGGTCAATATCTGCAATACTCTTCCTGACTCTATGGTTTCTTCCCCAAACCCCAAAAACTTTAACTTTAGACTGTCTACTATTGACTTCACCCCTTTTCTAAGAGGTTCTGTAGGGGCGTGCATAAGCACACCATACGCTGGCCTACTGTCCTGTCCTATGGTTTCTTTTTAATTTGTTCTTGATATGTATCCATTGTGGGAGAAAATTTACTGCATATGCTAGGGTAGTTTTTGCCTGGATTAGCCATATCAATTTTTGAATAAGCCTATAGTTATATCTTGCGTTTGTCCATATCCGGTTCCAACCACGACTACCCATATGAAATTCTGCAACAGAAAAGCTCTGTAGAAATATAACCACACTGCTGTTGTGCCAAACTGCTCAGAACGCTAAAACCACAGGGCTCGTCCACAAAATACTGGAGCTGATGTAGAGAATTGCTTTTTTACACATGAAGACACTACTGACACCCTAAATATGGATATCCATCCCACTCAACTGTGTTTAGGCAAAATAGTTGCCATATATGTGTATTAACCCAATGTTGGTCAGTTTGATTATGGTAATCAGGATCATTGCATTGCTTGCCCTCTGATATTTGTACGCCCAGCCAACCTCAAATAAAAGAGGCTTTGTCTCGGGAGGCTAGTTCGGCGCTCGCTCACTGAGCGAGAAAACGTGTGTCATGGTCTTTCTCAAACCCATTCGGCAGTTGTAGGGAGCCTCTGGGAGAGCACGCCTCAACTGGTGACCCGCGATGTTGATCACAGACGCCGGTGCCTCCGCTCGTGATTCCGTTGAACCGCGGACAGAAGTTTTCGGGTGCCCGTATTACGCCGCTGACACCCATTTACTTTGCTGTCTGGAAACAGACATCGCGCCAACCTCACGTGAGTTTATGGGGCAGGACTATCCAATAAAGCAGACTGTGCATTTGCAGAATCTGGAGAAGTTAGTCAGCGAAAGCTAATAAACATTCAAAAAGTCAACGGTAGTACATTTACCCGCATATAATGATACTTCCTTCTGGAAGTATCTGGGAGACATTGCCTGGCTTTCAGGAGGAAGGGTCGCTGAAAAATCAACATGGATGCGCGTAGGGAAATGGCTCCATTGAGCCACGAGCCCCTTCACCATTAACAACATGGCAGGCCCTTTATGGCCAATCGATTGGATTTTGCTGTAATCCGAAAAAAGGAAGAACAAGCAGACCTTTTTGACTCAAAGCCTCTGCTTATGACACAGTGGCGGTTGCTATGCTGTCAGTTCCTCTGTCACTCCCCATATCTCCGCTTCCTCTGTCCCTGGCCCTGAATCCTTCTGTTTGGCAATCTTAATCACCCCCCTACTGCTCTTCCTCTTTCTCTTAGACAGATTATCCTGTGAGGGTGGATCAATGGCTCTCACACAGGAAAAGCCTAACTGCTTTGCACTCGCTTGGTGGCAAGAAAGCTTGCACAAGGGGGCAGACTTGGAATCCTTCTTTAGTCCCGCTATAAATTAACCTAGTTTTTTGTTATAAAAAAGAAAGTCAGAAAATGGAGTTTTTGTCTTGATCTCAGGCAAATTAAATGCCATTATTCGAGCCTATGGGCCCTTACAAGTGTGGTCTTCCAAACCAAAACATCATCCCCAGGGACTATGATCAGTGTCATAGATCTAAAAATTGTTTTTCTCTATCTGGGTGGCATCCAAAAGATAGGGCAGTTATTTGCCTTCATGTCCTGATTCAACAACTGGCAAGAGCCTACTTCTCGCTATCAGTGGAAAGTTTTACCCCAGGGAATGCTCAATAGTCCTACTATGTGTCAATATTATGTGGATAAAATCCTTCAACCTTTCCGTACTCTTTTCCCTTCCTTTCTGGTCTTTCAGTTTGGCGCTTTCCGGGGCTCGGTCGCTCATCTTAGCCAAGGTGGGAGGCGGCTATCATGATGGTGGCGGCAGGAGAGGTGAGTCTGACCCGTTGTCAGGCGCGGGGCTGGGAAGAGTTATCCGCTAACCGGCGGAAGAGAAGCTGCCTCGGCTGTTGGGGAGGGGGAGAGGGAAAGGGGGGGAGATCTTCCCTCGTAGACATTTCAGAGACCCAGGACTATGGCTCCCGGCGTGCACTGCGGCTCCGCTTCGATATCCCAGCATGCCAAGGGCAGCCCCGTTTAGGTGTTCTGGCTATCTTGGTGGTGTTTCCAAAGTGGCGGGGTGAACAGATGGGGGGAGCGGTTAGGACAGCTCCCCAAACGACCCCTAGGTGGCAGCAGAACCCCAGCTCGGCAATGCCATCTTGGCTTTGTCCGGAATTTTTGAGTTCGGGTCCAGTAAACCTGGTTTCCTGCATTCCGGGTTGGAGAAAACGGGGATGAAGGGGTGTGTGTGTATGTGCATGTGTGTTTACACGTTGGGAAAAAAAAGATGTGTTTCAAGGTCCAGATTCACAATGGATGGAACAACCTTAAGCAACCTGGAATTAAGGAGAAACTTCCTAACAGGGAGGACAATTAACCAGAGGAACAGAAGTTGCCTTCAGAAGTTGCAGGTGCTTCATCACTGGAGGTTTTTAAAGAAGAGCCTGGACAGCCTCTTGTCTGCAATGATACAGGGTCTCCTGCTTGATTTCTATTCTGAATTCTCAATGTTATATTGCACAAAGTCAGGAAATGTTAGCAAGAAGGGTGAATTAGCAACGGTGAATTCGAAGGCAGGTTTAGGCAATGTGATGTCCAGCCAGTATATAGTTAATGGGAAGTGGGATAGTTAGTTAGGAATTGGGAGCTGTCCCCTTAAAGGGAATGCATCATGNTTCCTATCAGTAGAAGCAGTTTCGCCACGTGCAGGCTAGGAGTTGGACTTGTTGTCAGAGGCTATTTGAGCCGCACGTCATTGGGAGCATTTTATAAGCGATAGGAGCTTATCCCCAGTGCCACTCCCAGCTATGACAACCTTCGAAACCAATATGATGTGATATGTACCTGAAAAAGGGAAGGAGGACTCTTGGCAGCACCACACTTTCTCAAGGAAGAGGAAGTACATTCCAGTGAGAAACCCAAATTGAACTGGATGGGGGAAGGTGGTTCAGAATAGCACACCTAAAATCTCTCAAGATGTGTGTATTATGTTTGAAGTTTTATAGCTTTGTTCTAGGAAAATTCTGTGCATTAGATATAAGCAACCAAATAAGTAGACTCAAAGAAATGAGGAAAAGTCATGATTTTTTGCATAAAAAGGCAGTTTTATAAATGTCAGCTAAGATGAAATTCCTGACATTCAACTACTAAATTCAGAAGTAAATCACAAAAATGTGCATTCCTGTGATCTATGCTTGAACGGTGGCTCTACAGAGAAATATCGGTTATCTTTCACTTTCACCTTGCTCTGGAGAGACTTCTGGCTCCAATCATGAGCTCTGTTGTAGACATCTTCCATTCAAATGGGGACATCTAGCTCATCATGAATCCTCACTGGAATACAATTAAAAGAATGTTTTCAAAGATAATATTTACATGCTGCAACATATAAAAATCTGTTGATTTGAAAGTCTAAACAAAAGTGTGTATGTAATGTTTGTCATTACAGTCAAAAAGCAAACAATTTCAATATATGGATTCAGATAGCAGGGGGTACATGGTTTGATCTTAAATACAAAAATTAAGGTTGAGTCATTTCTGGAGAGGTGTGACAAATTAGTATCTGTATTATGACTTGCACATTGTCTTCCCTAATTTTGTTGAAAAATACAATTTACCTTTCATGAGTTTGAAAAATGCTGAGATTTAAGCAAATAAAATTCATTTCAAATGTCGATTTGAATTCACATTTAAATATGATTTAAATTCAGACTCATTGTTACTTTATGTGATAATTAGATGCTACCAAAAAGTATCAATATTCACTGAGCTACCACAAATCTGCAAGTGACCCATATTTCCATTTGGGAGTCATTAGCTGTTTCCCTTATCACACTTGGTTTTGTTTCTTGTTCTTTTTGTCTCCAAAAATATGACAAGCAGAAGTTGCAACAAAGGTAAGATTTTTTAGACAGGCAGTTTTTAAATGAGGGTTTTGACCATGTCCTCAGGATGTAAGAATTCACATTTCTTTCAATAGTCAACCACCATTTTGCTATTAGGAGTCCCAATTGGAGATCCATTTAGACATTCAATTGCTAACATTCGTTCATATGTTTGACTTCCAATTTGTTTTTTACCTTTAAGTGAATAGAATGTTACTAATTTGTTATTCGCTAACTCTGCTCTTCTTTTTTAAAGTATATAATGAAGTCTGTGTATGGACTAAGGGAGATGTAGTTGTCTCAAACCTGGCACCAGTTCTTGCACTGGGAACATCTGGGAACTTTCAGAGATGTTGTTCTGCAATTAATTGTGAAACCCTGTTTGAGAAGTTGAGCTCTAGTGACATCTTTGCTGGAGCTGCCCAGTAAGCTTAGTGGTGGATTTCCCAAATCTATAGTACTGAAAGATAGAAACATGGTGGCTGAAATGGCCTTTGTTCCAGCAGTTCAAGTCCTAGCACTGTATGGTGGGATGAGCTCTCATCTCTTTCTTCAGCTTCTGCCCATGTAGCTGTTCAAAAGCATGTTCTATGTGAGTAGATAAATAGGTACCACTTCAGTGGGGAGACCACTGATGATTAGTGTGGATGGTCAGAATCTTTCCCACATGCAATACCTGTTTATCTTGAGAGATGGCTTCAATGGAGGGAGAGGGCCTTGCAGGAAAGCTACTTTCCTTTCTTTCTGGTGAGCAGCTAGCTCACTGTCCTGTGGCACACCTTGGGAAGTGCATGACCATGAACCAAACAGGGCTAGCAAAAGGCAGCCAAGCTACTACTCTTCATTAGCACTGTAACTGCCTGGCTAATATAACATTGCCATATGCTAAATAAAGTAGGTATTGAGAGATTTCAATATATCTTCCCTAGGAGTGGAGATTGAAAAGGTTTGGGAGTATAGCTACCATGACAACCTTGATCCTGATGTCAAGATCTTAACACACAAAGTTAGATCTGGCTTTTTTCTTCAGACTGTGGTCACATTATCTGCTTTGGGAATGTCAATAGGTATCTCTTATCATGGTGGGTTCACCTTCTAACTGATATGGCATTCTCTTATGCTGCTCCCCATTGAAGATGATTTAGTTCACTGCAGGCATCTCATGAACATATTGGATTTCAGAGGAACCTTTGAAAAATTCCTTCAAATTCTCATGCAAAGTTTTATAAAAAACTTATTCATCTCTTAGAGTAAATGGAATGATATTGGCTTTAGATTAGATTGTGCCTGTGTGGGGTCTCACTCTTCTCCTTGGTTTCCACTCAATACCTCCCTTTTGGGAGATAAGTTGTGAAGAAACTGGCTACTCTTAAAATTATTTAACATCTACAGCTGGTCTAGAATATAACAACATTTATGTAGCACCACTGCAGTTTAAGTTACACTGGTTACTGTTTGGCTGCTGCGTAGAATTCAAGATGCTGGTTGTCACCTATAAAGCTTGGCACAGGGTCAAAATATCTCAAATTGTCTCTGCCTGTTCAAAGAGATCAGACAGGATTGGCATCCTCTGGATTATGTCCAGTGTCACTTTAAACAGTGCCACTTTGCAAGATCCAGGAAGTATGCATTTTCTGTGTCTGCCCTACTGATACTTGCCCTATGGAACAGCATCCCCCTTTGCAGACTGTTCAGTCCAGAAATGCGCAGTAGACCGGGTTCCAGTAAACAGGTTCTTTATTAACTACAAGCAAACAATAGCGGAACAGTTTGCCTAAGCCGCAGCAGCCCTTTTATACAGGCTTGCCTGACGGCTTGTAGCCAATGGTAGCCATTTAACTTTGCTGCAGCAGCCCTTTTATACAGGCTTTCCTGATGGCTTGTAGCCAATGGTAGCCATTTAACTTTGCTGCCTTTAAGCAGCTCTTTGGATTGGTTCTTAATGAACCAATC
>BHFT01024310.1:0-38060 GCA_004320025.1 Laticauda laticaudata | reverse complement strand
TTCCGTTGTTGTCCACTCTGTTTATGCAAATTTGGGGCACTTTTGAGAGCGGATAACAACAGATGGAAAATTTGCTTATCCACTGTGTCCTTTTTACATACATTTTGCATCCGTTGGCCAGTGTGACCTAGCCTTTAGCTGGATACAACTACTGCTTTCCACCAATTTACAGCTGTGTTGAGAAATTCCATCAAGTAAAGTCCTAACAAATGGATGTAGCTCTACTTTGAATGTCGCTTTAAATTGATGTAGCTTTAAATTGAATGTAGCTCTTCTTTGAAATTTGGGGATATTGCAATAGGAAATTTAATGAGCATTCTCAAATCTTATTGAAACATTGTAAAGGTGAACCCTTTACATATGATAACCACATGGAATGATGAAGTCTCATCTTGAAAATTCTTCCTTGACTAAATTTTTATTTAAATAAACATCCAATATCAAGGAAATTTCCATCATCAAGAAAAGACGCAACTTCTCTTTCCCTTTCCCCCATTTTATTCTTCATTGGCCAAATGTGATTGGACACCACAAGGAATTTGTCTTCAGTGCATAAGCTCTCAATGTACATAAAAGATATAAGTGATAAATCATGATCATAGTCATCATTTACCCTGAACAACTTCCCTTTCCCCCTTTTTATTATAATATATAAGATTGTATAAAATAGAAGATAACATTGAAATAGGGCTACAATAGTGAACTACAATAGTACTGGGCAACCTTTGAATAGTTGGGCCAGCATTTTCTTATTTTGTTAGAGCTTTTCTTTTGAGTTCAGCACTAATTTCTTTTGAAGTTTATACTCAAATGTACAATATTTTATTTAATTTCTAAAAATGGCATTAGTTAAATGTAGTCAATAAACACATAAATGCTGATGAGTAGTATTTTAGATGCACTCACTCAGCCCATTTAATGACGATCCTTCTGACATTCATACACAGAAAAGAGTCAAGTAATTAATTATAAACATGGAGGTGAAATATTTGCAAAGAAGGATAGGGAAATTTTAGAGAAGCTGAGGGAGATCATTTCCATTAATTATCTTCCTGCAGAGGATATTGCAAACACTCACCTTCCATTCATTGTTTTTGTACATAGTCTGAAGCTTTGTGCAGGATATAGAAAAGGTAGATATTTTAGAAGTGATGATGGAAAATGTGATAATATCTTTGGCAATGTCACTGCTTGCTCATGTATATGACAGCTGATACATTAGCAAGTGTTGTAGTTCTTGCCTGAAAATAAGCTTCTTTGAAATCCATGGCACTTGCCCTCTAACAGACCATAAGTCATAGGGACATCTCTGCCATGAATTTGTAAGATGGTATAGTCTAGTAAGCCTCCTCAATTTTTCAACCTCACATCCTGTCTTTTAGATATAGGAAATGCAAATGTTTAAAGAAAGTTTAAAAGATTCTGCAATGGCCATTGAAAACTTTGGTCTGTACAAGAGACTGACACTAAATTAGACAAGGGTCTGTTAGTCTCCTTTAGTGCTTGATGGAAAAATCTCCAGTATTACTTCTCTGATAGTGAAGATAGACCATCAAGGAAATATCCCATATGTCGGTCAGAAATACAGCAAAGCTAAAAGGTTCTATACCTATTCCACACATTCCTACCACATGTTCCAGAAAAGAACCAAGAACACTTCTTGTCTTGAAGTGGCATAATTAATTGGGCCTCAGTTGGCATGAATGGGAAAAAAGAAAAAGCTTCTCTCAAAATTTAAATATTCCTTCAACATTTCACTCTGGAGAGGGAATCCACTGGATTTACTTCATGGTGGTTCCTCCGTTGTGGATTCTGCTCTTTCTCTAATGGGTTTGCCCAAAGTAACAGAGAAAGCAGCTCATTAATTTATTACATTTTATTTGCTAAGCATAAACCTATTTCCTTTGGGTTTCTGCCTGTAAGAAAATGTCTCATGGCTATTACTGTTTATTGCAAGGTTTCTGAGACCCACAATAGCAGTAAATCTTTTTGTCAACCAAAGAAAAGCAGTGACCCTTTACTACAATAATTCAGATCCTTATGATAATTTCTTTTGACACATTAAAAGCAACAGGTGTAATCCCCTCCATGACACATTTTGTGTGTGAGGTTTATGTCTGTGAGCTGTGAGATGCAACATAGAGAGAAGTGCATTTTTCAGCATAGCATTAGCAGTGAGAACGTTCCCCCATCCTGGTACCTTAGATCAGGGGTCCCCAACCACCAGGCCCTGGACTGGTACTGGTCCGTGGATCATTTTGTACCGGGCCACAAAAAATGAATAATTGTGATTAAATATATATATATAAATATGTTTTTAGTAAAGAAATAGTAAAGAAGCCTTTTACTATTGGTGAAGAATTTATTTTGCCAGTCTTGAAAAAGTGTTTCTGCGTGAAACTGGTCCCTGGTACAAAAAAGGTTGGGGACCACTGCCTTAGATTAAAAAAATATTTGGAACTGGACAAGTCCGATCTTAGATCAGAGAAGTGAATGATGTGAAGTTGACTGACAAAAGTCATTTCTTTCCCTAACTGATTTCTGGTTTTCTCTCTTGTCCTAGTTATTGTGGTTCTTTATGTGGCCTTGAGGCGGCAGAAGAAAAAAGACACCCTAATGACCTCCAAGGAAGATGTTCGAGACAATGTCATTCATTATGATGATGAAGGAGGGGGTGAAGAAGACACTCAGGCTTTTGACATTGGTGCTTTACGGAATCCCAAAGGAATTGAGGATAACAAAATACGCAGGGATATCAAGCCAGATGCTCTCTGCTTACCTCGCTCAAAACCACCCACCGAGGACAACACAAATATTAGAGATTTCATAAATCAAAGGCTGAGAGAAAATGACGGAGATCCATCAGCTCCCCCTTATGATTCATTAGCAACATATGCTTATGAAGGAAATGGATCTGTAGCTGAATCTCTCAGCTCTATAGATTCTTTTGCAACAGAAGCAGATCAGGATTATGACTATTTGAGTGACTGGGGACCACGTTTTAAAGTCTTAGCAGAGATGTTTGGAGAAGAAGAAAGCTATAATCCAGATAAAGTAACTTAGCTGGAGATGGAGGAGGACCATGAAAGAAAAGTAAACCCACTAGTTTTACAAAAAACAACAACAACAACCCAAGCTTTATAGAACAAGTTTCATTGATTATAAGAGACAAGTTTCATTGATTCTAAGAGACAAGAGCTGTTTCTAGCAAGTTCCTTTATTTATCATACCACGGATCGTGGTTTACTATTTTTCAGGGGAAGAATGTTCTTTGACTATCTTTTTTGTTGGTGTTGTTATTTTGATGGCGGTGGCTGGGTTTAATTTAATTTTTTTTTAACTTTATTACACTGAAGTCACACTGAGACTGTCTTGGGCCTATTAGCTACAATGTAACGATAGAACAAGCAGAAAGTACAGCTTTCTGGCATTGTGGTGGAAGAGTGGTAGATTTTCTTAATTCCACTGAAGTGCCTATTGAAACTCTTACCAGTAAAGTGGAAATAACTGCAGCAACAGAATTAAGGAAAAACAGGATAAAGGAAAGGACATTAACTTTTATCTGGAGACACAAAAGACACCTGGTAACTTCTGATTCTTTTAAAACATACAGTGTAGAACAGAGAGTAGAATCAGTGGGTGCAACTTGTTGAGGAAAATGTCAGGTTTGTTTTGGGAGGGTTGTTTTAGTTCATGTTTTTTAAAAAAGAAGCCAAGAAAACAAACTGTCTGATAGGACAATGTCTTTCTTATGCTTACATTTCAGAGATAATTTTTTTGAAAAAGCTAGTATTCCAATTCAAGTTGTAAGATCCAGTCTTAAACTGAAACAATGAATATTTAAAATGTTTATCAAATGTTGTTCTTTTTTTCAAGAATTAAAAAAATGAGATACAGAAGTATGCATAACATATGTGTTGCCTAATTAGTTGGTGCGCTTATTGTACAAGGTTCCTCTTATTCAGAGGAAAGCTGTTGTGTGGCACTTGATAGAGGTATTTGACCATCTTACTGTAAGTGATATGCTGGTTATATTTTTGTTCTTCTTTTTGTTTTTTTGTTTTTATCAATCTAATAAGTTGATGAAATTGTACATATAAATAATGTATCTCACATTTGTTTCCTACAGCAGAAACAAACACCTTGTTCATTCCCCCCCCCCCCNTTCCCCCCCCCCCCCAATTTATTATTGTGATGCTCATTAATAGTTCTGGTCATAAGAAACAATGAAAAAATATAATTAGGGATACAATATCCCTAAACAGGTTTCAGTCATGGTTTCCCTTTTCAGAAATATGAATAATGAGTATTAGTTATTTTTTCAATTTTTGGGTTAACAGAATTTGACATCATTAGACAGCCTTATTGATCTTAATTAAACATATTCTTGAAGTTACCCTTGTTTGACATATTAGTACAAAAAATGGACAGATTGTGTATTATTTGCTGGGTTAAGCTTAGATCATTCAAGCCTTTATTATAAAATAGATAAACAACATGATTCAAAATTTTATACCAAATAATAAGTATATAGGGAAAAGTTGCAAAAAATGTCAACATGATCCTTCAGTCTTAAATTAGAGTCTGCCTCATTACATGCCCAAAGCAATCCAAGGTACTCTCTAGGCATCCTTTCTAGTGGATAAAAAAACCTTTAGATTAAAACAAAGTGAAACACCTTTAAAATTTGGAAATTATATAAAATCATAAATCAAATTGCAGGAATAAAATACATAGAAGGACATGGCTTAGGCTTTCTAATCTATATCATTTCCAAATTGTCTAGATTCCCTAGAAATAAATCCCTGATTCCAGAAAATCAAAGATGTGATAGTAAAATCGAAGGTTATGAGGGAGCTTCATTATGCAGTTATTTCCTACAGTGGAATTTGGAATCAACCACTGCATTAGAACTGGTGATCAGTGTTCTCCTTTTTAGACTTTCCCCACTGATAATAAGCAAAAGACTCCTATAAAGTCTTGATTGGAAAGTCCCTGATAACTAAATTCCATCTATTAAAGTGTGGCAAATGTAGGAGTTGAGGGCATAAAGGAAGATTGTGATTATGTGAAGGAGCTGATAAAAATTCTTTCATTTAGAGTACATTTTGTGTTTGCCCCTTTCAAACACCTCACTGAGATATATATGTCTCCTGCTTCCTTTGTGTTCTACCTCGTCTAGAGATTAAATAAGTCTTATTTGTAAATACCACATGTGAAAATGCACATACTCATACACTCTGCTATACTCTGGCCAAGAACAGAGAGTGGGCAGGACCAGAGATTTATAGATAGCGATTACATGTACAAATTGAGAGTCTACCAAAAAAAACAATACAGTATACTGCTTTTCCTTTTGTTTGTCTTCAGCGGTGTCCATCACATTTCTTTGTTCCTTTCAATTTCATCACTCTTTTATTGACTTATTAAATTGCTGAATCAAGGTGATTTGAAGCCTGGCATTTAAGTTTGATTGTATCCTTCAGTCCTTCTCTGATCTTATTTCCCTGTGACCTGCTCCATAATAATTCTTACATCTAGCAGTTGGTAACCAGAACCTGGTCTGGTGTCTTCCTTTATTCTAAACCCTCCTCTGCACATTTGTTAAGGTTCAAATTCAATTAATATATTTGTCCTAATATTCTATTCTTTTTTAACCTCTGGTTTATTAAAATATTCTTTAAAAATAGAATAAATAACCACAAAAAGAATCACTTATACAAGAGTAATTTATGGACAATCTGCTGTCTCTGTGCCACTACAGCTGCAAGAAGAACATTGGACTCCTTTGCTATTCTTATTTCTCCAATTTCTCATGCTCCTTCTTTCTGATATTATAGTCACTTGGCACAGCTACATCTACTACTACAACAGTTGTCTTCTGCTCTTTGTCTGCTATCATGATATCTGGTTGATTGGCCAGTATTTGCCTGTCTGATTGGATCTGGAAATCTCATAGGATTTTAATCCCCTTATTTTCCACAACCTACTTTGGGATCTCCCATCTACACTTAGGAGATTCTAGCCCATATTCTCTACAGATATTCCTGTACACAGTGCTAGCTACTTGGTTGTTCTGTTCAGTATATGCTGTTCCTGCTTGTATCTTAAATACTGCCACTATTTGTTAGACTGTCTCTGAAGCCTCTTTGCATAGTCTGCATCTGGGATCCTCTCTAGTGTTGTTGATCCCAGATTCTTTGGATCTGGTGCTTAGTGCCTGTTTGTGTGCTGCTATGATCAGTACCTCAGTACTGTCTTTCAGTCCCTTTCCATCCAGTGATAGGATTTCACAATGTCTGCCACTTCAGCTATTAGTGGTACATCCCATGCCACTTTGTCTGCTTGATCTTTCTTCTACATTTGTTGCTACCTAAGGAATTCTCCCAGTAGCACAACTTTGGGTTCCATCTATGTCCAAAGCACTGAAGGCAGAACAAGAAGCAACAGATGGAAATTAATCAAGGAAATAATCAACCTAAAAATCAGGATAAATTTCTGACAGTTACAACAATTAATCAGCGGAATGGCTGAAGTTCTCAGGTGCTACATTCCTGGAGGCTTTTAAGAAGAGATTGGACAATACTTTGTCTGAAATGGTATAGGGTCTCTGGCTTGAGCAAGCAATTGGACTAGAAGTTCTTCCCTTCCAACTCTATTATTCTCTTTCTGTCATATGTCCTTCCAGTACTGTTAAATTTCTTATATTACTGTAATATTCCACTGCAAAATAGTTCTTTGGAGACTGGAACATTTATAGGTGGACAGGACAAGATATATATTTGTGTGTCTTGTCTCTTTCTGTCTGTATTTGTGTGTCTGTGTTATTAATTTTTTTTTACTTAAGTAAAAGATAAAAGATGGAAATTATACAGCATTAGAAAGAGAAATAAAAGAAAAAGTAGAAGGACATTTCAGGCAGAGAAAAAATATTTTCACAAAGCAACTTCCAAACTTCTTTACAGCAGTTACAAACAAATTCATTATCTCTCCTCCTTCTTTAATGTTAAGGCTAGGTCACATCGGCCGACGGATGCAAAACGTATGTAAAAAGGACACAGCGGATGAGCAAATTTTCCCCCCTCCATTGTTATCCGCTCTCAAAAGTGCCCCAAATTTGCCTAAACAGAGCAGACAACAATGGAAAGGAAACAGACGTGGGGAGATGTAGCAAGGATGTTAAGCGGATGCTCACGGAAGCCTAGCGGATGGAAGCGGATGAAGCAGATGACACATCCACAGGGCTTCCAGGGGAGAACAGCGAAGCAAACGCACAGCAGAAGGACGGATGCAGAGTGGATGCCGAGCAGATAAAGCGGATGCTATAACGGATGCCTAGCAGATGCCTAGCTGATGCAAAGCATTCACTGAGCATGCGGGGAGGATGCATTGGCATCAGCCCCACGGATATAAAGGGAAGCAGCTCGCAAGCAGGTCACCATTCAGAGAAAGACCTGCTGCCAGACACATTTTCAGCAACAACCATGGGGAAGAAGAGGGAAGCCTGTGCTCTACTCTGCCAGCCCCTGGCAAGAAGGACAGGACCACCATCACACCCCCTGGCGTGACTCTGCTGGTGCTGGGCTTCTGCTGCTGGTGCTGACTCTGGCTGGTGCTGGTGCTCTGGCTGTTGCTAGTGCCTCCTGGAGCTGGTGCTTCTGCTGGAGGCTGACACTGCTGGTGCTGGTGCTGGTGCTGGTCCTGCTAGTGCTGCTGGTGCGGCTGAACTGGTGGCTTCTGCTGGTGCTGACTCTGCTGCTGGTGGTGGTGCTGATGGTGCTGATGGTGCTGCTGCTGCTGCTGCTGCTGGTGGTGTGGTGGACCAGCCACTTGGAACCTCAAAGCCCTGTGATGAGGGGCCAGAAGGCGCCTGCCAGAGGAAGAAGAGGCATTCACGAGAAAAGGGGGAGAGAGACAGTACTTCATTGCAGAGGAACATGAGGAGAGGTGCTCGAATGCTGAGGAGAACAGTACCTCTGGAGAAGGGACACAGGCTCTATCGAGACACCAAGCAGAAGCAGGCGGCTTGGAGAGAGAAGGCAGAGAGCCTGGCTACACTTCAGATGTCCTCCTGCGGTGGTAGAAGCTCATGCACACCTGGTATGGGAAGCTGCACTCTGAAGAAGTCTGGCCAGGCCGTGGTCAAGCTCACCGACCGGGAGACCTACATGATGGCCAAGTGCAGCTTCTTGGAGGGTGAGATCCACCCGAGGAGCAGCCCCTCTGTCAACCCTCTCTCTCAGGCAGCCCACAGAGAGCCAGTCCTCTTCTGGCCAAGAGTCAGCTCCTGTGTCCAGGCAGGTATCTTTGGAGCGCCCCACCGACGGAGACCCCCCCCCCGACAGCTGCACTCCTGTGCCGGAGCACATGAGAGGACCCCCTGATGCAGTGGAGCGAGAGGATGCTGCCACAGAGACCAACCACACCCATCCCCAGCTCACCTCCACAGAAAGCAGGCAGAGAGGCAGACGGAGGACAGAGCCACACTGTCCTCTGGAGATCAGCGACACCATCAGACGCAGCATAGATCTCCTCTCTCTCAGCTGGTACACTTCGACATACCATCCTCTAACAGAAAGCCCTTCCTCACCTACATGAACCAGACCCTCATGAAAATGCCCGAAGCCCAGTACCAGGTGATAAAGGAGAGGATCACGGTCTTCTGCACAACCCTCCAGGCCCAGCTGAACCTGCTCTGACCCAGTCCAGGTCTGCTCTCCACCCCAGGTGATGTCACAGCCCTTCCAAGGCTTTCAACAGTCCCTCGCCTAACCAAGGCTACGGCTACCAGAGTTTCAGCAGCACAGGCAGCCCTTCCCAGTCCAGGCACAGTACATCGCACACCACAGGTGCCACTGATGCCACCGATACCACCGATGCCACAGATCCACCGACTCCACAGATGCCACCGACGCCACAGATGCCACCGACGCCTCACCTCACTCACCTGCAGACCAGACAGCCCCACTACACTACTCCTTCCTCCACCCCACAGCCAAGCCCGGCCTCAGAACATCTGTTTTCAGTCTTGGGCTGACACCAGTCATGGAGGAAGGGCCTCTCAACATCACGGGACTGAGCCAGCCTCTGAGAGCTTCCTCCACACACCATGCCTTGTTGTCCCTCAGGGCTAGGCACTCCAATGGTGCCTCAGATCAGCACTCCAGCCCACTGCCACCTCCAAGCACCTGGACCCTTCAGCCCCTGAGACCATGAGGCACGCCTCAGAGTGACTGAGAAGAGTACCAGAGACTGGGTTGCTACCTGTTGACTTTATCTTTGCTTGGGACATTTTTCTTGGTTCATTTGCTTTTTTTTATAAAATAATGACAGTTTGTTATTATAAAGGTTATCTTTGCTTCACACACTTGGTCAGTTCTTTTAGGAAATAACTTGGTTAGAAACTTTTAGAAAATGGTTTCAGCCTTTGCATGCTTGTGGATGGTAAGGAAAGCTGTGGATGGGCAGAGATACCTGTGGGATGGGTAATAGCTCTGGATGGAAATAGCTTGTGGGATGGGAACAGCTGTGGGATAGATAAGCCTCCAGTGCAAGCATAGTGGGACTGTATGGTCCACCCTCCAGGTGCCGCACATATGGCCCTTTATTATCAATAAAATTTATCATTCATCAACACATTTCAGATAAACACAACTCTTTATTAAAGCCATGTTCATGTAGGGCCACTCAACATATATGCACAATCTCATCAGTGTGATAGAGACAGGCTGAAGGAAGCATCATTAAGCATCTACCATCCTGTCTTGCCACTCCACTGCTCCAGCTGGGAGTTGCACCATGCTGTTTTCAGGAGGTTTGCGCTGCTTCTTCCCTTCACATGAAGCTCTGTTGGGGCCTGCACATCCACAGAGTCTATCAGGTTAGTCCTTGCCTCCATTCACCAGGTTCCATGTCCCCATTGCCTTGTTGGCAATTCACAAGCCTGTCTGCAAGACTGGGTAGCGGGTGCGCATGAGATTGTGCAGGATGCAGCAAGCTTCCACGATCCTCCTCACGGTCTGTGGGAAATGCTGCATGGTGGTGAGAAGTACCTAGAACCTGTTGGCCAGGATGCCAAAGGCGTTCTCCACCACCTGCCTTGCCCTGGACAGCCTGTAGTTGAAGATCCTCTCTTCGAGGGTGAGGAGTCTGGAGGTGTAGGCTTCATGAGGTAGTTCTGAGGGGAAGGTGTCATCCCCACGATGAAGTAGGGCACATTTTGTATGTCGTTGGGCAGGGGGTCTGGATCTGGGAAGCCCACGATGAGGTTGCATTCCAGCCCTCCTTGAGGTCACTGGTGTTGTATACCTGGGCATCTGAAGCTGACCCGTTGCCTGAAGCATTGATGTACATGAACTTGTTGTCAGCATCGACCATGGCAAAGAGGAGATGCTGAAGAAGCCCTTGTAGTTGAAATAAGTGGACCCTGAGTTGGCTGGAGCTTTGCAGGCACGTGCTTCCCATCTATGGCTCCAATGGTGTGGGGAAGTTCCACTTCTGATACCAGCTGCTCGCAACTTTCTTCTAGCTTTCTTCAGTGGAGGGGCACTGGAGGAGCTCTCCCTTGTATTCTTCGATGATGGCCTGCACCACTTCTCTGACCACAATGCTGATGGTGTTGTGTGGCACCCTCCAGGCGTACTGCATGTTCCTGTTCGTGGTCCCAGAGGCAGAGTGGTCAGAGTCAGTGCCACCTTCAGTCCAGGTTCCAGTGGGCCAGAAGTTGGTGTTTGCCTTGTCAACCTGGGTCTCAGCTGCTCCACAACTTCGTCACAAATATGGCTGGTGGCATCCTCATGAAGTGCTGGAATGCACGTAGTGTCTTCATTCCTCAGCTCCACCATCAGTTTTCATACATCCATACTCGGCTCTTCTCATGATCCATCTTCAGACCCAGCACAACCTCTTGGACGCCTCCTTTTCCTTGCGTAGAGAACAGGTGAAAGAGCCTGAAGAGAGCTTCGCACTGTTGTAGAATGATGGCCGGCTACCAAATGGGAGTGTGCGACGATCCATGGTGGAGATGACTGGATGCTGTGGAAGAGCAAGAGCAAGGCTGAAAGGTCATGCACCACCAGGCTTCTGGACTGAAAGTGAGATCCAGGTGATTTCCTCCCCTTTTATAGGAATATCGGTTTTCCGCGAGGTGTCCTTCTGCATCCTCTAGACATCCTCCAGACATCCTAAATATCCAAGTTACGTCCCCTATACGAAACGTTTTTTCGTTTTAATGCTTTATATGCGAGCTGCATCCGTTTACATCCTTTCTATGTCTCTACTTCTAACGTTGCGTGGACGTTCCACGTCCGTTTGCTTCCTCCCTCTTTCCATTTTCCGCTGGAGTGGATGCAAGTTGCGCGGATGCGCAGTGGATGCCGAACGGATACAGCAGACGTGTAACGGATGTAGAACGTTTGTTTCCCGTATGTGTCGCGGATGTAGAACGGATGCGTCGGAAACGTTCATCTACAAAAGTTTTGTGCAGCTCAAAACTTTTTGAGCAGATGAAATCTCAGTAGACGGATGCTGGACGGATAGAACGTCTGAATCACGCACGCAGTGGGTACTGAACAGATGCATCGTGTTAACCAACGGATGGCAAGCATTTTTCTCCATTTTACATCCTCTTTGCATCCGTTGGTGCAGTGTAACATGGGCTTTACAATGTGATTGTCTTCTTTCCACATTCAGTCAGTTTTAATCAGGAAATCCTTAAAGCACCAATTCATTTATCCCCCTTTCAGCAAAAAATCTGAAACAAGTTTCCAGTGTTTTATGAAAATATTTGCCATTATATCCCTGATCATACAGGTCAGCTTTGCCATTTTGTCAAGTTCTAGCACCTTCATGATCCATTCCTCTACTGTGGATGTTTCAGTATTTTTCTATATTTGTGCATATAATAGTTTTATTGACTCAGCTTAATTTAATAACTGAGGTATAATTAGATTTATATACATCCCTTATGAATAGTGAAATGGAAAGATGCAGGAACATGGAAAAGGATTTTCACTGCTATAACGAAAGGTGAAAAGTACAGGTGAATAGACTGCTATAACCTGTAGGTGAAACAATTTTAATTGCTTCAAATTAAATCCAATTGTACAAGTATATTTTCCACTCTTCTACTGCAGAGATCTGAAAAAACTTGTACTATTTGATAGCTTTCTGGGGACAGTGTGATTGGGATTGTGCTGCTTTGACCTCATTAGGCACATGCTGCTTTGTGCTAGTTGTTGCCTAACCCTTTGCAACAGCTCTTGGAACATGGCCATCTTTTATAGTTTTTCTGATTAATTTTGGCTCAATTTTTCTTGATTAGACAAGAGTAAGTCTTGAGCTATTTGAACAAAGGTTACAATGCCTTGAGCTATTTGAAGAAAAGTTACAATAAAATGTAATAATGAAGGAGAAAAAGAATAGATAAATATGTAATAAATATTATTTGAGAAGTTTGAGTGTGGGATAAAATCTAGGTTTCAAATGGTTGCATATCCTTTAGGTACTGTATTTTCTTAACCAAGCTTTTTTATGTCATCACATTCATCACTTCAAAAATCTACAGTTAAATATCTGATGGGTAAACCTAAGATTTTATATGAAGAATACCTCAGGGTGTTTGAGCAGGTATTTTCGTCATTGTGTTGTTAAATATTTTCTGTACTGTGAAATATGTACAGTATTCAACATGGAACAGAAATTATAAATATGTACAGCATTCGGCATAAAAGAGTTACATGGAAGGGTTGCATATATAAAGCCCAAGCCAGCATTATTTTATGTAGAACATTCAAACATCCCTTGTGTGGTGCTTAAAATAGAGCATGAAAGTCCCTTTCTTGAAACCTGTGCTCTTCCAAATAAAGCACTATAATCACATGACAAAACTATATGGCAATATCAAGGAATAATTACAGTTTGGAAATTCCCATTCTTTTTATAAGCTTACTATGGAAGAAGCATCATTTTTAATCATTCATCTTTTCTTTGTGGGATGATTTTTCTGATTGGATCATAAAGAAGCACTAGAGGGGGCAGGAAATTAATTTTATAATTCTTAATAATATTTCAAACCCTGGTATCTTTATTGGTGTTGTGGATTTTCACTGGGAAAGTGCTACTTCTTTCAACATATAATTTATGATCATGGTGAATGCTTAGATCATCAAAGTATTTCAATTTTTTTCTTTTAAATATAGATAAATCAGTGCAGAAAATGAGCATTTAGAAAGGCATACATTGCAAGTCTGCCAAATACAATATCTTGGAATTTATAATAACTTGTTAGAAGCCTCTATCATTTCTAATCTTATTTTTTAATATAAAAATATAATATAATTTAATATGAATTTGAAGACTTGGCTCCTTCAAAGACCTTTTAAGGGAAATCCCTCTATTTTCTTCCACCTCACTTTACAGCAAGGTTGTCCAACTTTGGCAACTTTAAGACCTGTTGACTTAAAATCCTAGAATTCCTAAGACAGCATAGCTGGTTGTAGAATTCTGAAAGTTGAAATTGCCAAGGTTGAACACCTCTGCTTTAAACAAAACCTCAGCCAATTCTCTAACCATTGGAGAAAGAGAGAGTCAAAAGGACAATTTCCCCTGAGATATCCACCAGAAAAATATCCATATCGCTAGTTCTGAACAAAAAAGTTCAACTACTTGCATTATAAAATTGGCAACCACACATATATATAGGCAGTATCACTTAAGTACAAAAAAATAAACAATACAAATTTAGTGAACACATGATGATTTCCTTGTGTCCCACACAGGCACTTGCTCAGACCCAACAGCTCACTAAGCAGTCTCCTTAGAATACATATTTAACTGAATCAACTTTCTTCCTGCATTAAAAAAAAAAACCAACAGCAACAGTTACTGTATGCAAGTATCACGAAAACTTTCACACTTTTTTGTGACTGTTTGAACCTTTCTCCAAGACTGGATCTTTCCTTTCTTCGTCCATCAGATTCCAGTTCACTTCTTCTATCGGTTCTTCAAGCCTTGATCCTTTTCCCAATCAATTCACTGTAAAAATTATTGTGGTGAAACTGACCAGGCCCTCTGCCTCCACATCTAAAGAAACCCTGTTCTTTTCCTATTGTTATTTATACGAAGTGAAACTCCATTTGAACAAACTCCTGCTTACTTATGAATAGGTTTTGCTGTCTTTCTTGCTTATATTCTGAGTCTTATTCCCTTTATCATCAGAAATCATCAGATGATTTTTGAACTGTTTTTCCCCTTAATCATTGCTTTGCAGACTAAACTATTGCTGTTTTTCTCAAAATACTAACACACTCCCCATACATGTGTTGTATATGAACCCACAACTCTACAACTTTTTTTACATATTTGAGTTTGGCTCAATGCCTGTTAGTCCCTAGTGATCCCAAGCCTGAGGTCTCCTAATTCTGATATCCTTCACTATCTTCAAGTTGTTTATCAAGACTTATTTTTTCTGAGCTTCTGTTTACCTTAAAATCTCTTAGAAAACTATTTCCCTTTTTGGACTTCTTCCAGTTTCAGGTCTAGTTCCCTAGGCCAACTTTTCCAGCTAACTTTTGTCAGTTTGCACCAACTATAATTGGTGCGTTTTTTAACTCTTCTGCATCTGAGTTAATTAAAATTTTAGGAGTTTAATAATACACTAGTCCTTTGTGCAGCAATGACTGGTTTTAATTTCTGTTTTTGTCAGAATTCTACATACTTGAAGTCTTGACCTTCTGTCAATTTCAACTCAAAGTCAGTCCATATAATTTTTAAAGTTTATAGAGCTACCTTTTTGTTTGGGTGCTTTCTGAAGGCTTAGGTAGCCATGTACAGTGTAAGTCAGCACTGCAAAACATGTCACAAGTGGCCACATACATTTTTAAATATTTAAATAAATCATTGGATCTATTTAGCTTTCCAAAATGTTATCTATTTCTAATATTCTACCTTCTATTATACTCTACCTTCTATCTGCACAAGAAGCTAATTAATTGTAGAGAAGGAAAATGGGATTGAGTATCTTGGAAGAAGTCACTGAAGAGGGATTCTTTCATGCTCCAATATTTCTCACAGGTTCTCCTTGGGCTTTCTGGAAGATTTTCCATGTGCTTAGTTTCATGACCACGCAATGTATAATGTGAGACATATGATCAGCTGTCTGTAGTTTCACTCATTTTCTGGAATTATTTGAATTGCATGACCCTTTCTTCTCATAGAAAGGAAAATCTATTCTTCTCATAGATTTAAGTAGTAATAGCACTTAGATTCCATGGTGTTTTGCAGCACTCTTTGAACAGTTTATTGCCCCCAACAATCTGGATCTTTACTTTACCAATCTAAGAAAGATGGAAGGCTGACCTTGAGCTGGTCAGAATCAAACTCCTGGCTATGGACAAAGTTAGGCTGCAACATTGGATTCTAGCCAATGTGCAACCACAGCGCCTCCTGTGAATGAAGTAGTTGGCACAGAAATGCTTAACTGGGTTATAGAATTAGTTCATTCTTCGAGTTTGGACAATACACTGAAACATAAACAGAACAAATGGGCTAGATTTGACTAACACACTAAGCCACAAAGCTAATCAAGGTTAGCTCTCACTAAGTTTAGCGTGTATTTTGAGATGATTATGACACAAACTTTGCCTTTTCATTGTTGCACACAAGGACATAAGGAACTGGAGTTCACATTGTGATGTTATAATATACTGTACATTTCAGCACTTGCTTCCTTTCATTCCTCCCGCTCCCCAATGTTTATATCTCCAATCATAGAAGGAATCCATGTTTTCTAGATTTTCTTCCACAGCTGGATATTTGAATCACAATTAAGTAATGTATGTTTGGTTTCATTTATTCAGTTCATGGATGCATATGCAACATGTTTTATGAATGTTCTTCATATACACATGGTTAAAGCCAGGCCTTGCTGAATCTGATAATTTGTTCAAAACATGAATAATAACTATAAATCCCTAACAAAAGTCAATTTTATTATAACTATTATTTTATACTATAATAAGTATGTGTGCAAGTCATGGTAATGATTGAAATGCAGCAACAGAAATTGAATATGCAGAATTGTTGATATGTTGCATCTGTTTTTGTTGCTGTTGTTGCTGCTGCTGCTGCAAATGCTTTCAGTTGAGATGAAAGCATATGTATCAACAGCTGATCTTACAACTTCTGATGAGTAAAGCTAAAATCTTCTTGGATCCAGTATGACACTGTGTCCATCAGCCAGTTCAAAGCAATATAGATTCAGCAACCTTCCTAACAGATCATCGTAGTCACTTATGTGCTGGCTCGCTTCCACATCACTCATTTCACATCACCAGCTGCAGCTGAGATAGTTGAATGAGACAGCTGTACAATGAGATTGAAATATCTCATTCTGTCAGCATTTCAGGTATAGGCCCTGTCACACTGCCCAACGGATGCCAAAAGGACACAACGGAAGAGAAAAATGTTGCATCCGTTGTTTCGCGCTCAAAAGGGGTGAAAATTTGCATATTGAAGCGGATAAAACGGAAAGGAACAGACGCGGGGGAGACGCAGGAAAGGGATGCAGAAGCGCGATGCGAAACGGACGCCCCAAGCGGATGGGAGCGATGGGAGCGGATGCAGGGCCTTCGGGGGGTGTCTCAGCAAAGCAGATGCGGATACGGAAAAATGAATGCGAACGGATAGCCAAAACAGCGGATAAAGCGGATACAGAGCGAGAGCCTAGATGGTATTGCACAGCGGAACCAGAACGGACTGCCTTTGCCAGTTAATTGTGGAATGGCGGGGGTATGCATTGCGCAAGCAACCTCGGTTATAAAGGGACGCAGCTCAACACGATGGCGCAACATTCCGAGAGACCTGCTGCTTCATAACATCAAGTCCCTGATGCCTGCATTTCTGCCTTTCCAGGCCCTTTTCTTGGCAAGCCTTGCTGGCCAGCCCTCCCTGCCACCGTGCCCGCTCCACACGCCTCCTGGGCAGGCCACTCTTCCACCTGTCTTCCAGCCCTGCTCCCAGCCTGACTCCAGCCTCCTGGGCAGCCTCCCTGCCGCCTTGCCTGGGCAGGCCTGCCTTCCAGCGCCTCCCTTCCAGCCTTGCTGGCAGCCTGCCTCCAGCCTCGCTGCCAGCCTCCCTGGGCAGCCTCCCTCCCAGCCTTGCCTGCGCACCCTGCTTCCAGCCTCCCTGCCAGGCAGTCTGTCTGCCAGCCTTGTTTGCCCTGCTTCCCTGCCAGCCTTGTCCTGCAGGCTTTCCTTACAGGCTTTCCTTGCCAGGCTTCCTGCAGCCTTGGTGCCAGCCCTTCCTCTGCAGCCTGGTGCCTGCCAGCTTCCTGCAAGCCTTCCTGCCAGCCAAGCACCCCACAACCATGGGGGACAGAAGCGGCAGCCATCAAGGAACCTTGCCGGCCATCTCGCCTGGCGCAAGAGGGGACAGGGCCACCCTTCCACGCCCCCTGGCCCTGACTCCATCTTCTGTGGGGCTTCTGCTGCTTTGGGCTCAACTATTCAACTTGGCTGGAGCTTCTGGCTCTAGCTGCCTTCCTGGCAAGTGGTGCCGGTTCTGCTGTGTACTCTGCTGAAGCTGCTCCTGGTCTGCTGGTTTCCTGCTGGTCCTGCTCGTTCTGCTGCGTTGTTCTGGTCCGCCTGCCTCATGCTCCTGGTCCTGCTCATCGCTGCTGCTGCTGTCGTTGCTCCTGGTCTGCTGACCCTGCTTCTGGGTGGCATACTCTGCTGGCTGCTGATCCTGGTCCTTGCTGCTGCTGTCTGCTGATTGTGATCCGTGCTGATGCTGATTAATGATCCTGCTGGTGAGTGCTGCTGCTGCTGGCTTGCTGTTGGTGTGGAGGAGGCATGCCCCTAGACCACCCTGGGAGCCCCTCTGATGAGGGCCCATCTGGCCTGCCAAGGAGAGGAAAGGCCCCGCGGTATGCTGGGATGGGAAGAGGAGGCATACTGCATCCGAGGAGGAACCCAGGAATGAGGTGGCTGGAGTGCTGATAGGGAGAACGACTATCTGTTGGCAGAAGGGGACACCGGCTGTAACAGGGACACCAAAGCGGGAAGCCAGGCTGCTTGGAGAGAGAGGGTGGAGAAGTCTGGGCTACACTTCAGAGGTGCTGCCTTGGCTGGTGGAAGCACATGCACACCTGGTATTGGAGCTGCACTCAAAAAATCTGGGCCAGGCCCCGGTTAAGCTGAAAACGGATCAGAGAGAACTATGGTAATGGGCAAGTGCAAGTTTCCTGGAGGGTGGAGGTCCGTCACCAATGGAGCACCAGGATGCCATCTGTCTACCCTCGTCCTTCTCGGCAAGCCTGCTGCGACCCAGGTCCTCTTGCAGCCGAGAGTCAGTCCCTAGTCTCCAACCAGGTTTTCCTGTGGGCAGTGTGTCACGGCGGAGAACCCCCGGGCAAAGGTGTGGAAAAGGTCGTGCCCTGGGAGCGATGAAGCGGGACTCCCTGGGTGTGGTGGGAAGAGAGGGAGACATTGGTCCACCACTGCTGAAGCTGCAATCCCACCCACACTCTGCCTCCACAGTAAGGCAGAGGCCAGATGGCAGGAGGGACACAGTCCACAAATGTCTGGTGGGAGATAAGGGACACCAATCCACGACGAGCATAGGTCTCCTCTCTCAGCTGGTCCCCATCGAATCCTCCTCCTCCAACCGCAAGCCCTTCCTCAATTACGTCCAACCAGACCCTCAAGGAGATGGCGGATCCCCAGTACCAGGTGGGTGAAGAGAGGATCATCACGCTGCTTAACAAACCCACCTTAGATCCAGCTTGAACCTGCTCCACACCCAATCCAGGGTCTGCTCCTCCACCCCAAGGTGATGTCGCCTCCATACGCAGGGTTCCCACAGCCCCTCACCTACGCAGGGCAACAGCTACCCAGAGAGTCCAGCAGCACAGACCAGCAGCCCTTCACATGCAGGCACAGCATCGGGCAACACCCATGACAGCGGATGCCCAGCCACGCAAATGATGCCCCCACGCCAGTCCCTCACCCGCTGCGACCAGGCAGCCCCACTACAGTACTCCCTTCCTCCACCCACAGCCCAAGCCCGGCCTCAGTATCATCTGTTCCTCATTGTACTGGGGCTGACTCCCCATGGCATGATGAAGGACTCTCAGCATCGCGGGCTGAGCCAGCTTCTCAGAGACCTTCCTCAACACACGGTCCCTGTTGTCCTCTCGGGACCAGGCACCTCCAGCAACACCTCAGACCCAGCACTGCACAGCACCCACCATCACAGCACCTGCAACCCTAACATAACACCGCTTAGACCTGGGCACACACCTCCGAGTGACCAGAGAGGAGTGCCAGAGACTAGCTGCCTGGATATTTGTGGACTTTATTTGACATCTGACTTGGGTTCATTTGCTTTTACAGTTTTGTTATTAAATAAAAGTTTTATCTTGTTTCACACAGTTGCTTCATTTTATTTTTTTCTATAAACGCGCTCGCGCGCGCGAACTTTTAGCACATCGGATTTTAGCCTTTTGCATGCCTTGTGGAATGGGGTAAGATAGCAGTGGGGAGGGCAGTGATAGCCTGTGGGATGGGTTAAGATAGTGTGGGATGGGGAAGGGAATAACCTGTGGGATGGGTTAAATAGCTGTGGGATGGGAAGGGATAGCTGTGGGATGGGTTAAGATAGCTGTGGGATGGGAAGGGTAGCTGTGGGATGGGTTCAAGGATAGCTGTGGGATGGGAAGGGATACTTGTGGGATGGGCATAAGATAAACCTCCAGTGCGCAAGCCTAGTGGGACTGGATGGGTCCACCTCACAATTCCCCCTATGGCCCTTCAATTATCATCAACAATGTAAGCATTGATAACGACACATTTGAAGACAAACACAACTCTTTGATTAAACACCGCTGTTCATTGTAGCCCACACATACATGGCCAATCTCATCAAGTGTGATGAGACAGGCTGAAGGAAGCATCCTTTAAGCATCTAACCATCCTGTCTTGCACTCCCACTCCCAGCTGGGGAGTTGCACCAGTGTTTCAGGAGGTGTGCGCTGCTTCTTCGCCTCACGTGAGGCTCTGTTCGGGCCCCTTGCACACCCTCATGTTGTCGTCTATAAAGGTTTTCGCCTTGCTTCCAGTTCCCGCAGGCTCCATGTCCCCATTGCCTTGCGCAGGTCCCAACAGCTGTTCTGCAAGACCAGGGGTAGCGGTGCCGCATGAGATTAATGCAGGATGCAGCAAGCTTCCACGATCCCTCCTCATGGTCTCTGGGTGTGATGCTGAATGTTTGGCTATAAGTACCTGGAACCCTGTTTGGCCAGGATGCCAAAGCCATTCTCCACCACCCGTCTTGCCATGGACAGCCTGCGATAGTAAGAAGATCCTCTCTTGCACGGGTGAGGTATTTGGAGTGTAAGGCGGCTTCATGAGGTAGGTGTTAGGGAAAGACTGTCACCCGCACGCATGAAAGTAAAAAGGGGCAATCTTCGGGTGTCCGTCTGGGCAGCGCGGGTCTGGATCTGGGAAAGCCCACCATGAGGTTGCTTTCCATCCTCCTCCTTGAGGTGACTGGCCATTGTATACCTGGGCAGTCTGAAGATGAGCCGTTGCCTGAAGCATCGATGTACATGAAACTTGTCAGCACTCGACCATGGCGAAGAGGATGTGCTGAAGAAAGCCCTTGGAGTTGAACATAAGCGGAGCCTGAGTTTGGTTGGAGAGCTTTGCAGGCCACGTGCTTCCCATCTTATGGCTCCAGACGGTGTGGGGGGAAGGTTCACTTCTGATACCACTGGGGCTCTGCAACATTCTCATCCTTCTCTCGTGGCAGGGGTGACTGGAGAGAGCTTCCTTGTATTCTTGCTATGATGGCCTGGCACACTTCTCTGACAACAAGAGCTGATGGTATTGTGGCTGGCGACCGCTCCGAAGCAGCGCAGCCGCGCTGCGCCCTATTGCACCCAGTGCTGAATTGGGTTCTGTAGGTGGTGGTCCTCTGAGGCCAGGTGGCGCAGAGGTGAACTGTCACCTTGAGCCAGGTTCCAGCTGGTCCGGGACCGTTGGCTGGTTTGTCTGGTCACCTGGGTGGTCAGGCGCTGCAAACAAGTTCAATCAAACAATGGCTGGAGGCATATTCCTGAAGTTCTGGAAACGCCCGAGGGTCTTCGCCCTTAGCTCCTAACATCAACTTGTCGTAGAATATCGTACTGATGCTCATTAGGCAAACCACTTTGGAGCCAGAACTTTTTTTGGGTGCCTCCTTTTCTTCCCGTAGTAACTGGCTCACAAGAGACTTTAGATGGTTTCGCAGTGTTGAGAAGGATGGTTGGCTGCAGAAAGGATTTTGTCGGCATCACACGGTGGACATGACTGGGGAGTGCTGTGGAAGAGGAAGAGTCAGATGAGGCTTGCAGAGGTCTGGCACAGCTTGGGGCTGCTGGTCTGCAAGTGAGGATGGGCAGGGTGAGTTGCCTCCCCCTTTTTATAAGCAGTATAGGGTATCCCTTTGCATCCTCTAAGGCATCCCTCTAGGGCATCCTCTAGGCATTCCTTCATCCATCCGAGATAGGTCCGCACTCTGGCTGAACGTTTTTTCGCATCTTAAAAACGCTTTATTTTTCCATTCGCATCCGCTAGCATTCCATTACTGCATCCGTTCTGCATTCTGTCTTCGCTGTCCTCCCTGCTAGACTTGACTTGGTGCTCGGATCTGTATGTCTCGTAGTGCATTTACGGCGGAATGCCGAGCGCGGGTGCGGAATGCCCAGCACGGCGGGAGCGTCGGGCGCGTTGCGAGCAGCGCAGCGGATATAGGCGTATGCGTAACAGATGCGAAACGGATGTGTAGCGGATGCGTAGCGGATGCATAACGGATGAACTGGATACATTTTCTGCCAAAAGTTTTAGCAGCCCCAAAACTTTTGGAGTGGATGAAACGTCAATAAACGGAGTGCTTGGACAGATAGAGAGGAAGCAAAACGGAGGCAGTGAGTACATCACGTTTTCGAACGGATGATCAAGACTTTTGTTGTCCCATTTTACTTTCTCTTTGCATCCGTTGGTGCAGTGTGACACGGCCTTATATTAGGGAAGCCAATAAGTTCCAGAACTGTGTGCTTTAAGAGGGGCTATTCTTGGTAAGGCATTATATTTGAACAATTACTTGAACATGATATTTAAAATTTGTTCTGCTTCAAAAACTGCTTCTTAAAGTTACAAAGGCTTGGCTGAGGATGGGAGCATTGATTAAAGTATTGGATCATTTTCAAATGCTGTCCCTTTAGTTTTCATAACAATACACATATTCATTTTCTTTATTTTTTTTAACATGACTATGCAAAAGGGAAAGCTATTGATTTGCTTGGTGAGTTCCATAAAATGTAAGAAGAGACAGTAAAAAAGGGACCACAAAGTGAAAACTATTATTAATAACAATAGCTTCCCCTATAAAACACAGATGAGGAATTTTATGTCCTATTAACTTGTGCCTTAAGGTTTATTCTTTATGTAAATAAATTCACTAGAGCAATGTACAAGGCTTTTTTAAAAATGTACTATCTGTGATTTTTTTCCCCTTTCCCTCTTCAACAGTTTTAGGAGCAATAAGCCATCACATTTCTGAAATATATGAAGCAGATGACCAAATTTTTTTCCAGAACAATTTCAGAAATCACTTTGAACTTCTGAATGTCATTGATCAGGAAGCAGAAATCACTTTGAACTTCTGAATGTCATTGATCAGGAAGCAGAAAAACTATGAAATGGACTGAAAGAAGGCATGAAGGATAAATGTGAAAAGACCAAGAGACAGAAGAAAGCAAACTGAATATCAGAGCAAACTTTGGAAATTACCTAAAAGAAAAGCCAAAGCCAAGAAAAACAAGAAGATTTAGGAAGGAACTGAAGAAAGAATTTCAAGAGACTTATCAGAAGAAAGCATTGTTAAAACAGTAAACATGAAAACACATTGAAAAACAAGGAAAGTCTTCCAAAAGATCAGGAGATTCCATCCTTGAATTAGTATGTACAAGGATGCCTGTGGTCAAATAATATCTAATTGAAAGATCAAAGAAGGAAGGAGTGTACTAAAGCCCATGTCACACTGAACCAACGGATGCAAAGAGGATGTAAAACAGACAAAAAAGCTTGCCATCCATTGGCTCCATTGGGAAAAACGCGATGTACTCATTGCCTCCATTTGGCTTCCTCTCTATCCGTCCAGCATCCGTTTATGGACGTTTCATCCACTCCAAAGTTTTGGGCTGCCAAAACTTTTGTGCGGAAAATGTATCCAGTTCGTCCGTTCTGCATTCGCTACGCAATCCATTATGCATCCGTTACGCATCCGCCTATATCCGCTAGGCATCCGCTAGGCATCCGCGCAACTTGCATCCGCCCTGGACGCAGGGAGGAAGCGGAAACGGATGCAGAACGGGATGAGAAACAAAGTGTTTAAAATGGAAAAAACATTCGCAAGAGGGACCTATCTCGGATATTAAGGATGTCTACAGGATTGCATAGAGGATCCCTAGAGGATGCCTAGCGGAAAACCTATATTTTTTTATAAAAAGGGGGAGCAACTCATCTGCATCTCACTTTCTGCCAGCAGCCCAGCTGTGCAGACCTCTACAGCCTTCATCTGACTTTTCCTCTTCCACAGCATCCAGTCAGTCCACCGTGGATTGTAACAAAGTCCTTTCGGCAGCCACCATCGTTCTGCAACAGTGCGAACCATCTGCAGGCTCTTGTGAACTCTACTGCGAGAAGAAAAGAGGCAGCTAAAAAGAGTCTGGGTCCGAAGATGGTTCACCAGAAGAGCAGAGGACGGACTGCACAACAAGCTGATGGTGGAGCTCAGGAATGAAGACACTCGGGCGTTCCAGAACTTCATGAGGATGCCTCCAGCCATGTTTTACGAAAGTTGTGCAGCGCCTGACACCCAGGTTGACCAAGCAGAGCACCAGCTTTCCGCCCCATCTGGAACCTGGGCTCAAGGTGGCACTGACTCTGCGCCACCTGGCCTCCGGGACCAACCTACAGGAGCATGCAGTATGGCTGGACGGTGCCATCCAACACCATCAGCATTGTGGTCAGAGAAGTGGTGCAGGCCATCATAGAAGAATACAAGGGGAGCTCCTCCAGTACCCCTCCACTGAAGAAGGATGGAAGCAAGTTGCAGAGCAGTGGTATCAGAAGTGGAACTTCCCCAACACCGTTGGAGCCATAGATGGCAAGCACGTGGCCTGCAAATCTCCAACCAACTCAGGCTCCACTTATTACAACTCCAAGGGCTTCTTCAGCACATCCTCTTTGCCATGGTCGATGCTGACAAGTTCATGTACATCGATGCTTCAGGCAACAGCTCATCTTCAGATGCCCAGTAAACAATGGCAGTGTCCTCAAGGAGGGGCTGGAACGCAACCTCATCGTGGGCTTCCCAGATCCAGACCCCCTGCCCAACGACACCCAAGATGTGCCCTACTTCATCGTGGGGGATGACGCCTTCTCCCTCACAACCTACCTCATGAAGCCCTACACCTCCAGATGCCTCACCCTTAAAGAGAGGATCTTCAACTACAGGCTGTCCAGGGCAAGACGGGTGGTGGACAAACGCCTTTGCATCCTGGCCAACAGGTTCCAGGTACTTCTCACCACCATGCAGCATAGCCCAGAGACCGTGAGGAGGATCATGAAGCTTGCTGAATCCTGCACAATCTCATACGCACCCGCTACCCAGTGTTACAGGACAGGCTTGTGGGGCCGTCAGCAGGGCAATGGGGACATGGAGCCTGGGGAATGGAGGCAAGGGCGAAAACCTGATAAACACTGAGGATGTGCCAGAGCCCCAACAGAGCCTCACATGAAGGGAAGAAGCAGCGCAACCTCCTGAGACGATGGTGCAACTCCCCAGCTTGGAGCAGTGGAGTGGCAAGACAGGATAGTAGATGTTTAATGGATGCTTCCTTCAGCCTGTCTCATCACATGGATGAGATTGGGCCATGTATGTTGGTGGGCCTACAATGAATTGGGCGTTTAATAAAGAGTGTGTTTATGTTGACATGTGTGGATGATTATTACATTATTATTGATCATAAAAGGCCATAGGTGTGGCACCTGGGAGGGTGGACCATACAGTCCCACTATGCTTGCACTGGAGGTTTATCTATCCCACAGCTATTACCCATCCCAAAGGTAATCCCTGCCATCCCACTGCTATCTTAACCCATCCCACAAGCATGCAAAGGCTTAAACCATTTCTAAAATTTTCCACCAAGACTTTATAAAAAAAAGAAATGAAGCAGTGTGTGAATCATAAATAGACTTATTAACAACAAGCTATAAAACAAAAAAGAGTCTCTGGCACTCCTCTTTGGTCTCTCAGTCTCATGGGTGAAGGGTCCAGGTGCTGTGGAGGTGGCTGGTGCTGAGTGCTTGTTATCAGCTCCTCCAGAAGCACGAAAAAGTAGCAGAACGCCCAGCCCAGAAGAGCGAGCCCATGCTGCAGAAGCCCAAGAGAAACCAGAGTAGGGCCAGGCGCGGGATGGTAGCCCTGTCCTCTTGCCAGGGCTGGCAGCAGATGGCTGAGGCTTGCTGTGCTTCTGCAATGGTTGTGGGGTTGCTGTGCGGGCAGGGAGGCTGGCAGGAACCAAGGCTGGCAGAAAGGTGGCAGGGGAGGCAGGCACAAGGCTGGCGGAAGGCAGGCAGGCAGGCACCAAGTCTGGCAGGCAGCAGGCACCAAGGCTTGGCAGGAAGGCAGGCAGCAAGGCTTGCCAGCATACTGGCTGGCAGCAAGGCTTGCAGGCAGGCTGGCAGCAAAGGCTGGCAGGGAGGCTGGCAGCAAGGCTGGCAGCAAGGCTGGCAGGCAGACATGCAGGCAGGGCAGGCAAAGGCAGCCAATCCGTCCGGGAGCAGGTCTTTCCTCTGCAATGGCGAACATGTTCGATCTGCTTCGTTATATCCGTGGGGCTTACACAATGCATCCTCCCGCATGTGTAATTAACGCCAGGCATCCATTTAGGCTTCCGCTGTGGCAATCCGTTCTGCATCCGCTCTTTCATCCGCTCTGCATCCGCTTCATCGCTGTGATCCGCTTGCATCCGCTGTATCCGTTCCACGTCCGCTTTGCTGAGGCCCCCTGGAAGCCCTGCGGATGAAGCCATCTGGCTTCCATCCGCTTCCATCCGCTGGGCTTCTGTTCCGCATCCGCTCTGCATCCCGCCCTGCGTCCTCCCCGCGTCCGTGTTATCCGCTCCGGTTGTGCAAATTTTTGCCCCTTTTGAGAGCGGATAACAATGGATGTAACATTTTGCTCATCCGCTGTGTCCTTTTTGCATCCGTTGGGCGGTGTGACCTGGGCTTAAAATTTGGTGTATAGCAGAAATATCAAAATCCAAGATTACTTAAAAGATATTCCTACTTACAAAAATGTCTGGCATTAGAAGAAGAAGTTAAATCAACAGTCAGTCCATCAATATCAAAATATGTATTTATGCTGATCACACACTCTAATAGCATAGAGATAAGGATTATGACCTTGATGGAGATATGGAAAAAGGGTGAAGCATTTTTTTAAAGTCCACAGTGAAATAATACTTGAAAGCTCCTGAACTATAAGAAGGAAGAGGAGATACAGGACAATCAGGCTTCCAAAACTTTATTGTCCCCAATTTCAATACAAGTAGGTTCCCCTCCCTCCTTGTTCATTAATTTTGTAGTCTGGTTTACCCAGCGGAGTTGTCAGATTATAAAAAATGAAAATGGTTCACAATTTCTAGGAGTGAAAAGCAACATGGCCAGGTTCAAAATTATGATATTTTGGATACATTATGCAAAGATCTAACTCTCTGAAAAATGCTCCAGGGAATAGATCAGCAGCAAAGTGGACTGATTCAGTTAAAGCAATGATAGGTACATTTTTGAAAGATCTGAGGAACCAGGTTGAGGACAGATCCCCCTCAAGAAAAATCTGTTTGGTTGCTAAGAGATAACACCAACTGGATGGAAGTCAGTCAATCAACCAAATGCATTTTAAATATGTACACCCCCCCCAAAGGGGAAAAATCATTGTGTAATTCTCACTGACATGTGACTGCTCCTGTTTTGAGCCCCAACCAAATGAAGATCTATCAATTAAGAACTGTACCTCAGAAAGACAACTCTTTTCTCTGTTTTTTTCATTCCTGGCAATGAACAAACATAGGAAGCTGAATTTTAACATAGTGGCTTATATTTTCAGGGTTTAGTCAAAAATTAGAAATTTATCAGCTCTAGCCATACTTCAGCAAGATGGTACTTTGCAGTCTATTTGGCTAACAGTGCAAATATCAGATGTATACAAGTATTCCTTGCTAACCAACTACTTGTTCAATAACTGCCTGAAGTTATTGATGCTGTTGAAAAAGGAGATTCATGGCTACTCCTCAAATTGCAGCCATTGCAGTTTCCCACAGTTCATAATAACCATCATCATCTTCATAGCTGACTTTTGACAAGCACAGTCAATGGGAAAGCTGGCAGGAAGTTGCAAGTCATGGTTATGTAACATTGTGCTTCGCATCCCCTGATGATCCAATTCACAACTGCAGCAGGAACTGGTGTCTTAAGTCAAGCGCAGCCATGTGATATTTCACTTTACATACTTCACTTTACTTTACTTTAAATGTTGTTTAACAATGAAATGGTTGGTCCCATTTGTGACCAGTAAGTGAGAACTATCTATATTGCCAATTCAGAGCAATACAACATTAGTAAAATTATCAAGATCTATTGTTCTCCAGGATATATTCTGGCTCAGAATTCCAGGAGTTTCAAATATATCTGGAATAACAAGTGTCAAGGATTGTAGACACTACTGTATATGATTTCTTTTTATCAAACCAGCAAAGAAATTTTCAGGTGCAAAGATCCAGATGCACAAAGATGTCCAGGTGCACAGATCTCTAAGTGTGTGGGATGAATTCAATAAATCAGTTGAATTAAACCAACATATTAATATCAATGACAGAGACTTGTTTCTTAGTGAATGGTAGGCCAGTTGACCTAGTGGTGTCTGTCACTTCAAAGCTTCAAAGACTTCCTTTCCTTGCTGCAATCCTTTCCCTTGCCATTCATTCACAGGTGAACAACTTTCTTGAGCAAAGAATAATATTGTGGCATTATAGACAGCAGCAAATGAACTGATTTATAATGATTATGGATCAGATTGTAAGAGCAAGGGTTAATCTTGTTTTCTAAAGCAATACATCATATATAACATCATTTATCATTGTGAGCAAACACTTTTAACAGAATACAGTTACTTAATATTCTTCTTTTTCAAAGTTGCTGTCTAATTAACTTTAAATAATTCATATTTACAATGACATTTAAAGCACTAAACAATACATTTTTCCCTAGAAATGCTCTTTTCAGTTTCAAAGAATATTTATGTTTGATTGTGGCTTACACTGAAGCAAATCATTAGTCATCTTATTATCCTGATTCCTAATACCCCAGACAAATCAGATGTTTTCTTGACTAACAGCCTAGGGCCAAGTATTTAAATTTGTGGAAAATAAAGAATAGAATATTCAATTATTTTGAGTAATAAAGGAGAAAGAAAAATCACCCATCTGTGATCAAAATAAATAGTCTTTTCCATGATGAGAGGCCGCAAACAACATTATAGACCCTTTAAGATCTATAGCTACAGAACAGAAGTCTTGATCCCATTTGCAAGCTAACCTTCAGACTGTAGTTATTAATTTTTCTGTGGCAATGTATTGTCTTCTGGCTACTGTGATTCATCAGTCCTATTCCAGAAATTTCCAGGCATTTCCATTCCAGGAGTCCCTTTTTCTAGCCAGAAAAAGAAAAAGAAAGAAGAAAGGAAGGAAGGAAGGAAGGAAGGAAGGAAGGAAGGAAGGAAGAAGAAGAAGAAGAAGAAGAAGAAGAAGAAGAAGAAGAAGAAGAAGAAGAAGAAGNAAGAAGAAGAAGAAGAAGAAGAAGAAGAAGAAGAAGAAGAAGAAGAAGAAGAAGAAGAAGAAGAAGAAAAAATAATATGTGAAGCAAATTGAAAATGTGATATTATATGGTGTATATGATAATAAAACCCTATAAAATTTAAAATAAAAACAATCCTGGTTTTTGTTTTTTTGTATGTTAATATCAAGAAACCACCTCCTTTGAACTTTCTTCATTTATCTTAAGAGTGTTAGCTGACTTCCTATAATGATTTTTTTTTAATCCAGTATCTGGTGGGAAATATTTGATGAATTATAATATAAATTATTATGAATAAATATATAAACTTTTTAATAATTATGATCCATCCAGGATTATTCACTTTAATTACATTAATTCATCCAGTTACCACCAATCATTTTCTATCCACATGAATTATTTAACAATTCTCTCTGTAACCTCCCATGTTTGTTTCAGGAAATCAAGGCAGATATATGAAGGCTTCTTCAACTTTTATTTTCAGAGCAACAATTCCCATGACACAGATGTGGGTAAGATATTGCAACTGACCCAAACTCGTCCATGAACTTTATGAAAAACTAGAGACATTAATAGTTGACATGAATCAGATTGGACATAACCATTGAAATATCACCAGTGTTCTGATCCTCAATTTCATATTTACCATGGCATTTCTATCACTGCAAAGTGCTTCCTAAATAGGTAATTTGCTCCATCTCATATTTGTATTTGACAAGGAACCTTGTGGTTTGATAGTATTTCCTGTTTATACCACTTCTGTGTTGATGATACTGATTTGCTACCCAAATTTGGAGGTCTTTATTTCCAGATTATCAGTCATGTTTTACAGGCATTCTCTGGCTTTTGCTAATAGTGTCCTGTTATACCTGAAATCTAGAAGTATCTTTCCATGGAATTCCAACATCTGCCTCAGTCATGGCTGTTCTCATAACAAAATCCACAGCCAGAAGGAATGAAAACTCCTTATGTCAAACTTGTCGAACATTAGGGTTGATGTTGGAAATCCAGTTTTGCTCCGTCAATCCTTATGCAGCAATTGAAATTCAGGTAGAGACTCCAGAAAATATTGATGTGTTGTTGAGAACTATCATAGCTCCTGATAATGTTCCTTCATGGTACTCCACACCAACTGTTAAAAGCATATTTGATGGTAAAGAAACTCTTCATCAGCAGTCCCTGGAATTCAATGCTCTTTGAATTACTCAGTCTGGAGATTGGTTTCACAGCATGCAAAAGCCAAGTACCATAGCATTTTAGTTGCCAAAAAAAATTCATTGAGGAAAATGAATAACTTCTCTGTAGACACATAATGTGCACCAAAAGTTTGTCGAGAGCAGAAATATTCAGAATCTTGCCTCCTACGTTTTGGGAAATTACTTGCATGTATGTATTGTCTCGTGGCTTGTGTTGTTATTAGGATCTTTGTGGTTGGAACTAAATTGCGTATTTGAAAAGAAAACAATACCTAGTTTATATGATTGTATTTTACATCCATTTTTGCCTTCAGCTTTATCCATTATAGGTAAGGTGATGTTCAATGTGCTTTGATTGGTGCCCCCTCCAAGTGCATCTTAAGAAATACAACTGCAACCTACTTCTCACCAGTGGAATGAATCAAGCATGATGTCTCATTCTTAAAAAGAAGCTTTGAAGCAAACAGTTTTGCTGCATCAAAAGAAAGGAAAGCTCTTTGTGATTCAGTGTGATCTGCATCAAGTGCTCATCATATATGGGGTATAGATATCACCTCTGCCTTCCTGCACACAGGCAGTGACATCATTTTAATAGTCGCTCTCTCTCCTGGAAACTTCAATGCATTTCTGAAGGAAGAAAGTAAATACAGAATATGAGCCATTGTGTTGCAGTGGTTAGAGTGCAGTACTGCTGGCTAGTTCTGTTGACTGCCGAATGACTGCAATTTGGCAGTTCGAATCTCACCAGGCTCAAGGTTGACTCAGCCTTCCATCCTTTGGAGGTCGATAAAAGGAGGACCCAGATTGTTGGGGGCAATATACTGAGTCTGTATACGGCTGTAAAGCAGTATACACATGTAAGTGATATGAATATTAGTTTTTACAGAAACAGATCAACAGCAATGCAGAGGTCTGGCTCATATGAAAATGAATGCATGTATACCCCTGTATGAGAAGATTTCTCTCTTGCAATTAGTAGTATTCAACATGCAAACACATGGTGGCATCATTTGTTAGGAAATGGGATGATCAGGTTCATATGATTAATTAAGCTTGTTTATTTCAGGGATCATAATGATAACGTGAAGCAAAGCATTATTTTTTCTTTCCATTCTAGATTCCATTGAACTTTGCTGTTTGCTGATGGCAAATATATCATCTGAAAATGACACCTGAAAAATGATGTTTCTATTTCATGTCATTGGCAGATAGGAGGATAGCATAATTTATTTAAAATGATTGTTACCCAATCAAAGATTTTTGGATTGCAATTGAAATGGTGCTTCCACTGCCAAAAAATTTAAACAATTGGTACAAAATGGGGTGACCCAGGCAGTCATGGATGTATCCTGGTATACTAAATAGGTATTAAGTTCACACACACACACACACACACACACACACACAATCAGAATTAAATAATAGGAAAAAAAGAAAAGAAAAACACAATTTTGTTTGTACTTGGATACTGTTTTTGTATTTTGTGATTGAGGTGGGGGAGAAGGAAAGAAATTTTGATTTTGGATTTTGCTGCTTTATCCTATAGTTTTCTTTCTTTCCCTCCCTTATTTTACCATTATTTTCACTTTACTTTATATTTTATATTTTGCTAAACTATTCAAAATGTTGAAAGTATAAATAATTGGGTCTGGACAACATGTGTCAAACTAGTACATGTTATGTATTTTATGCAGAACAAAAATATGGACAGGAACAGGATTTTTTTAAAAAAATAGAGCTGACTGGAAATTACAGTGAATACAATCAACATGCTTGCTCCAAGTGAATGTAATACTTTTCCTAATTTATGATATTAAAAATTACAATTCAGAAGCACATCTTTGAGGACCTTTAGGTGGCCTCATACAGGACTGGAAACATAGTTCTCTTTTTTGATTATTGAATATTGCACTGATTAATTCGTAGGGTACAAAATATTCCAAAGTATGTCATTGTTAATCATGAGTAACATCAAGTATTATCCTCCAGTTTAATGCTATATGGTATTAAAGTACCTAGTGCATTTTAAGCATTTGGGGGTGGGTGGGGGTTGGGCAGGTTTGGTAAACTAGGAAATATCCTGGATGTGGTTATTTTAATTAAATTATTAAATGACATGTTATTCATTATACAATCTTCTGGTTATGAATGAAGGCAAATATATGTGTCCCAGGATAATGTTGCAGGATCCAATCTGGGTTGGTCACCGGGACCAGAGGCTTTGTTTTCCAAGCTTGAGGACTTGTGCTGGAGCCCATCTTCAGGGAACTTTTCTCTAGTCTTCTAGTCATGGTGGTCAACCCAGATTGGACCTTCCAGTTATGTTTGGATTTATGATAAATGTTGATTATTCTACTAAATGTTTCTTACCTGCCTTAGCATTTTACTTTCAAAAATCAAAAATCATTCTGGTTGCAACATCAAATTTAAACAGATACCTAATCTAAACAGATATTGTAGAATGGGAATCACACCATGATTCCCCAATGTTGAGAATGATGCAATCCAGAATTGTTGATCCAAACATCAGCATATTCTACCCTAAATGTTTCTTAACTGCCTGAGGGTTTATTTGAGAACTCCTGAAGAAGGCAGTTATGTTCCAAAGTTTTGATTTTCCTCCTTTAGCTGATGTAATAAATGCATATTGTTTAATTGATTGCTTAACTTAGAAAGGTATTTGCGGCCCAAATGTAAACAGCATTATTTCTCTTTCTCGAAACATAAAAAAATACTTCTGCAATTTTTGGACTCAAAAGAATTGGCATTGCTTTTCTTTAAAATGGAACCATTAAATGCAGAGATTGAAACAAACAACTAGCACAATCTTACAGATGAATTTACGTGCATGATTGTTATCCCACAGGCAACTACCTTGAAGGAAGATTTGTTGAACAGTGGTGTAACTTGCTAATTACTAGTAAAAACACATTGATATTTAATGAAAGATTACCAGTTAATTGAAATGCAATGATTTGTTTTTAATTAGAAATGCAATTAGGGTGAAGTAAGAACTCTGTCAATTAAAGAGAGAGAGAAGGATATTTATTTTGCCTCTTGATGAAGGATATTGCTCCTCTAGTTCTGGGAACTTTTCTCAATCCCCTTGTAAGATTAAGACAAATATTTTGAATGCCATTCATAGAATCATAGCCATGCCCACCAACTAAGACATGCCTACAGAACCAGTTGTTAAAATTTTGAATCCCACCCCTGGACTTACAGAAAGATACAAAAGTTCAGCACTTGCAGAGGAACTGGGCACCTGGCCATGAAGTAAACTGGGAAGTTTAGAAACCACAAAATAGACTGTTCAGGAACAGACAAGAGACATGTTGTTGAATAAATGGGGATACTTAGAGATTCTGCCTCCTGTGAATGTGGAGACCTGCAGACTACCACACACATGTACACCTGTTCCTTGTTTCCCACTCAGTGTACTTTTGAGGACCTTATGACTATATAAAAGAATGCAATCAATGTGGCACACTTCTGGGTGCCTAAATTAAGCTTTTATATATTTTAGATTTCATGTTTTACATTTGTACTTATATTTATGCCTAAAATTTTAATAATAAAGCTTCTGACATGAATAAATAAATTCATTGTTTCTGGTCCTCCGGGGCAACAGAAAATAAATTCATACCCTCCTGTGTTAAGTAACTGAAGTCTTCTACCATACTTTCCCTCCATCTTCCCTTCTGCAGGCTAAACATGCTTCCTTAAACATTTTTCATATCACCTGGATTTCAGTTCCCTCAGCATCTCAGCTACTCTTCTCTTCAGACTCTAGTTTGTTAATGTCCTTTTCAGATTGCAGTGCCAAGTACTGCCCATAGTGTTACAAATGGGATCTGATAAAAAATAATACAACATATGATCTGGCCTTTACTGTAAGCTCTTGTTAATATATCTCAAAATACCATTTGTCTATTGTCTTGCTGTTGACTCATGTTCATCTTGCAATCTGCTGGAAAACCCAGCTTCTTTCACATGTAGTACTGCTAAGCCAGTTCAATCTTTGTATTTTTCATCTGGTATGAAACAATATTTTGAGGCAGTGGGAAGGACAGCCAAAAATATATTGTAAAATTCAAGAATGCTCTTGAAAAAACACTGTACTAGTATAATTCTGTTTGCTTTGCTTATTGAACTCAACCTTTTCTTATAAATGTTCTGTCTCATTCATGGTAAAGCACTATTCTACCTTAATTCAAGCTAAGGGATTTTCCCAGTTAGCCCAGGATTTTCAAGAGAAAAAGGTTATTCTGTAACAAACCTCTGGTGGAAAGACTGTGTCAATTTTTCATTATTGTTTAATACTTTTTTTTGACACTGCCAATTTAATTTTTATAGTGGTTTTTAAAAATTCATATGTTCATTTGTTAAGACTGGACAATTACAATCAATATTTTATTGTATCTTTATTTATGTATACATTAGAACCCCCAGTTTTAATGAATGGCTTTATTTTTTTGGCACCACTGAGCTGCATTTTGGCATGACATCTTCTATTTTCATCCCTTTTCTGCATTGTTAATATGATAAATACTTTAAAAGAGCTTAGTAATTCTCTTTGCCCCTTCCAAGATCTCAATTTCCATTGTTCTTGTTAGCCATCTTATGATTATTTTACTTGAGCTTTAAATGTAATGCAAACCCAACAATAGTTTTATTTAAACTAGATTTAGAATTTTGAAAGTTGTGTGAATCCAAAAGAAATATATTTTGGATAGAGGCTATTTTGCTGAAAAAATAATTAATCCTTCTTCTTGTTTGCAATCAGAAAGGTGTGACCAGAGCATGTGCTTCCTCGTCTACTTTCCCCCCTTTTTCACTGCATCCAGAAAATTTCCATTCCAAAGATACTCTAAACCAAAGAATCTAATTCATGGATGGGTTCTACCAGACAGCTACCACCTGTGCTGATGGTCATAAAAGGTCATGTACCCAAAGTCTTAGGTTAATCTTCCTCAATTCAATGGATTCCAGAAACTAGAATCTTTACCCTGCTCTTCTTTCACAAGCTTGTTGCCATCCCCATATTATCTTCAGTGTTGTCATGGAAGTCTATTTAAATTGCTCGCACCTGTATTTTTCTCCTTGCCAAGAGCTTGTTTCCTTTGAGAAAAATATCTACTACTTTGATCAAGGTCCCTTGAGGTGGAGGGACTTCTTGTCAATGAAGTTGCCAAGAAGCATATTAGCTCTGCTTGGTAGAAAATCTATGTTTCATTTGTCGCTGATGAGAAGAAATAAAACACTCCTTAAATGCCACTGATCTATTTTTGTTCTCTAACCAAGATGAGCATTTATGAATATTTGAAACCTGAAGGCAACTGATTGTTTTGTATGCATGACCCAAATCACAAAAGCATTTAAAGGGTCAACAATCCAAACATGTGAGAAAACCACTGTGATTTTTCTTTAATTCCAGCTTTCAAATGCTGGTTTAAAATATCCTGATAAAACATAAAATAGAAGTGTGCCATGAAGTTTAAAATGAACAAATATGAGCAGGATTTTAAAAAAGCACTGATAGAATTGAAATGTTTCGAAAGCATAAGCAGATATTCACTTTGCCTCCACTATCATAGTTATTCATCCCAAATACACCATCATAGTTATGAGAACTTGATGCCTGAAGATAAAATTTCATAGGTAAAGTGCCATCATCAAGGAGGTCAGTCTTGCTTCCAACAAATTCAGCAGGGCTATCTTGGAATTGCATGAAGAGCACAGCTCCCAAGGCCTACAAATGTCCCATGTGCCAACAATTTCACATGGCCTAAACTGATCTATCCATATATATAAAAGTGAAATACCACTCACGCATCATCACAAAATCTCCAGAACCGTAAAGCCCACAAACTTGAAATTTGCATGTATGTTCTTCTTGGCTTCTAGGTTCTCACTAAGAAAGGATTTTTTGAAATGGCCAATAGATCATTCGTATTTCACATATTATTAACACACTTTGATGCTGAGGAGTTCGACTCCCTCTCCCCACCTGAAAAGAAATCTGTTCCAAATGCAAAACACAAGAAAAGGAGAGGAGTTTCAGTTTCAGTTTTAGTTTCACAGCACCAAACAGCTTTAGTACAAACACTTGAGCTAAGCCACACACAATATTCTTGCTGTCTCCTTCTTGCTCACATGGCAAATACTGTTTCAGTTTCCAAACAGCCCTCAACTCTCTCACACACTGACAGAACACTAGCCAGATGAATACCGATGAATGCTGGCAAGCAGAGGCAGAATTTTTTCCCTTATTTTCCTCCTCCAAAACTAAGCCCAACCACATAGAGTCATAGTGAAGCACGGGTATTGAGCTAATATTATATAAAACAATGATTACATCATTGTTATCTTGCCCAGAACACATATAAAGATTCCTAAGGCTATTTGGAGAAGATCATAGTATAAAAGTCCCCAAGCTCTCCAAAGATTTCTAGCTAGCCTTGTTTTTCAAAAGCCATCACTTAGTAGTTTATAAAAAAAGAAGGGGGAGAGAAAAATCTAGTAATATTTAACAAAAATACCTCACAGCATAAATATATTGTCCTGTTTTTTATTTAAAGCCTAATTTCCCTAATGTCTCTCTTTATCTGGATAACTTTGGTCAATCACTTTTTCTCAGCCCAACTCTTCATTAATGTTGTTGTAGGGAAAAATAGATGTTTGTCATCTTGAATTAATTACAGGTAGGTATGTTTGTCACTGTGAGTTATTAAAAAATGATAAAGGTGGTATATAATAAATAAATGGCACTAAAAATACGACTTACAACCAGTCCTCACACTTATGAACATTGCAGTATCTCCACAGTCACATGATCAAAATTTGTGCTCTTGGCAATGACATATATTTTCAATAGTTGCACCCTTTCAAAGTCATATAAGTGTCATTTGTGATCTTCCCAGTTGGCTGTCAACAAGCAAAATCAATGGAGTAGAAGGGGAGAGTGGCAAATACTCACTTAACAAGCATATAACTCATTTAACAACTGCAGTGATTTAACTATGGCAAAAAAATTCCATAAAATAAGCTGTGAGTTATTTAGCTTTCCTTAACAATGGAAATTAGCCCCCCCCTCTCTCTGTGTAGTCATTAGTCACAAATCTCATCTTTAATCATAGTAAAAGCTCTATACTAGAGTTAAGTATTAACAGATTTCATAAAGCCCAAGGGGGACATGGCTGACTAAATCTTCTGAGGAAAAACGTTCCATACTGTGGGGCAACTATCTCAAAAGTCTGCTTTTAAGATCTCATTAGATGGCAGCTTAGTAAAGAAGAATGTGTTGTCCCCTCACTCACTCACATTCATACACATAACTGTGATTTAGTGCAGCAGTCGCTAACCAGTGGGCTATGGTCCACTGGTGGGCCATGGAAAAATTTTGGTGGGCCGCAGAAGAAATGGCCCCGCAAAAGCAATTAGTCTGGGCCGTGCAGTTCTCGTGCCTCCCGGCTCTCCGAGGGACCCCAGAGTCAGGTCCCTGAGATGCATGTGCCAACCAGCTCTACAACCGGCGGTGGCGGCAATAGCAGTCCCCTCCCCCAGCGCCCACTGTTAGCTCTCCCCTTTAGTTCTCTAGCTTTGAATTGCTCTGCCTCTCTTTCCTCCCTCCCCATGCCCATGTGCAGGCAGGAAAGGAAAGGGAGATGGAGCCATGTGCAGCTGTCCACTCTCCCACCCCTCGCTGCCTCTCCCAACATCGAAGCCTCAGAGATGCAGGAAAAGCCACCACAACCGTAGCATCTTGAGTTGCCTTAGCATGCTCGGTTAGTTAAGAATCACCTTACCTAGAGAAGGAAGTGGTGCTGGCGGAGGAGGAGGAGGAGGAGGAGGCAGTAGTGGAGAAGCAAGCAACTCAGGGCACTGCTGTGGTGGTATTGCCTGC
>BHFT01024306.1:5000-21082 GCA_004320025.1 Laticauda laticaudata | reverse complement strand
TCCACTTCTGATATCTCACTGCTCTGCAACTTTCTTCCAGCCTTCTTCAGTGGAGGGGCACCACTTCTCTGACCACAATGCTGCATGTTCCTGTACATGGTCCAGAGGCCAGGTGGCGCAGAGTCAAGCCACCTTCAGTTGAGGGTCCAGGCTGGGCCCAGAAGTTGGTGCTCTGCTTGGTCAACCTGGGTCTCAGCCACTCACAACTTCGTCAAACATGGCTGGAGGCATCCTCATGAAGTTCTGGAATGCATGAAGGTCTTCGTTCCTGAGCTCCACCATCAGCTTGTTGTACAGTCCATACTCTGCTCTTCTCCCGATCCATTTTCGGACCCAGACACTTCTTGGCCGCCTCCTTTATTTCCCGTAGAAACAGGTGAAAGAGCCTGTAGATGGCTTTGCAGTGTTGCAGAATGATGGTGGCTACCAAAAGGAGTGTGTTACGATCCATGGTGGAGATGACTGGATGCTGTTGAAGAGCAAGAGCCAGATGAAGGCTGAAAGATCTGCACATCAGGGCTACTGGACTGAAAGTGAGATCCAGGTGAGTTCCTCCCCCTTTTCATAGGAAAGATAGGTTTTCCACTCGGTGTCCCTTTGCATCCTCTAGGCATCCGGCAGACATCCTAAATGTCTGAGATAGGTCCCCTCTGCGAACGTTTTTTCCGTTTTAAATGCTTTGTATGCGAGCTGCATCCGCTTTCATCCTTTCTCCCTCCGTGCTACTAACGCTTTGTGTCTGTTCCACATCCGTTTCACTCTTCCATGTGTCTGTTTTCTGCTGGAGCGGATTTGAGTTGCGCGGATGTGCAGCGGATGCCTAGGGGACATAGCGGATGCATAACGGATGACGATGGATGTAGAAACGGATGTTCCCCTGTATGCGTTGCGGATGCAGAATGGACATGTTGGATACATTTTTCCACTGAAAAAGTTTTGAGCAGCTCAAAACTTTTTGAGCGGATGAAATGTCAATAGACGGATGCTGGACGGATAGAGAGAAGCAAACGGGCAGTAGAGCGATGCACGGCATTAACCAAAGGGGAACCCGGGGGGAAGCATCGCTCATAAACCAACGGATGGCAAGTGTTTCTCTCCGTTTTACATCCTCTTTCCATCTGTTGGTGCAGTGTGACATGGGCTTAAGTTCATACTCTCTTTCTTACAATGGGTATTTCAGTCAGAATACAGTTGGAAGGGCTAGCTATTCTATGCTGGTTGGAGAATTCTGGGAGTTGAAGTCCACAAGTCTTAAAGTTCAAAGTTTGGAGACCTCTGGACTAGATAATAAGACAAGTAAAACTTCAGAAAGTGAATGACAGCCAATGCCTGCAAATCTTTCTATAATAAAATTGCCAAAGCGTAACCTAACCAAAAAAACCAACCAGTTTCCAAACATGAAAATGGCAAAAACCAATTAAGATATTTGCAGTCCAAAACTCCAGCAATAAAGCTAGTAAAACAATTCAAGTAAATGTCATGTGAGATCATAAACAGATCATCAGAGGGCTGTGTGAAATGAAAAAACAGAAATATTTGCTTTTGGTATTAAATATCCTCTATATTCTGAGATTCAGAGGCAAGCCAGTAGCTTTGTCCAATTACTAAGGAACCGCCCCATCCAACTTGCAAACAGCAAAAAAATCCATAGAAAAATAATAATTAAATTGTTACCAGGAGCAAAGGGCATAACAGTAAAAATGGTTGACATTCCTTAATCCACATAATCTGGGAGGCAGGAAAAGATTAAGTAAAGAGCTAGTAATTGAAATATACCTGGTTTTTGCTTAAACATACTACTGTTGTTTAAATAATAAAACATGCCTAACTCCACATGCCTAGTAATAATACTACTAGAATGTGTATGACTTTGAGGAATAATGGATTGAGTGCCATTAGACTTAAATCTTGCTTCCCGAAGCAAAGAACATGAGGATCTTCAAACAAGAAAATGATCAATGTTGGAAACCTGGAGATATGTATTTCTTGGAGTCAAAGAATAACAGATGTTCAGGATACATCTTTAAGATTATGGAGAGGGGCAGGCTTCAAAAAAATTGGCAAAGGGTTCTCTGCCTCATTGCTAGATGGGCATGGCCATGGTGGGCATGGCCTAGTAGGCCTCCTGCACCATGGAGGGGGGAACATTTTTCTTCAAGCTTCCAAGAGGGCAAAAATGGCATTCTGGGCTCCAGAGGCTCTCTGGAAGCCAGCAATAGGCCCATTTCTGGCCTTCCCAAACTTCCAGGAGGTCTGTTTTTAATGCTCCCGAGCCTCTGTGTGCACCCTGCACTTACCTGGATGTGGGGACTCCTAGGAAGGGTGAGTGGGGCCAGCCTGGGTGGGATTTGCCATTCCACCAAACCAGCCATATCATTAGCTATGGGTTCACCTAAACTGGGGCAAACCAGTAGCTGCCTACACCTGGACTTGACCTTCTTCCTCCCAACAAAACTGTCTAAACTTTGTTGCTCCTGTGAAAGCAGTCGACTTTCATGACTAAGTCAGGATTAAAACTCACCATCTCCTGGTGATTGGCCCCAAACCACCCATTCAGCTTTCATGGCTAAGGCTTGACTAGAACTCACAGTGTCTTGCTTTCTAGCCAGGTGCTTTCATCATCAGACCAAACTGCCTCACTTTTTTTTTTTTTGATAGATGAGCAGCCATATAAATGTCATAAGTAAATGAACAAACCAATCAATGAAGCAACATAGTTGCCGAAGTGGGCCTCAAATCACTGAAGAGTTCATTGGAAATCCTAGAAAAAGATGTGGCTGCTTTAATGTGTTCCCAAGCAATTCATCCAAACCGAAGACAACATTAAGGGGTGTATTGCCCTAATGTGCTGTGTCTAAGAACAAGTCTGTTTTTGTGAGCATGTAAAAAATCTGAAACCATGACTGAGCATCAGGGAGAACTCATATTTATAGTTTCTTGACATGGGTGCTTTAGCTAGCCTCAAATCTGGACCTTCTCTCTAAAAATAGGATTTCCATCACAAAGTCTGTTAAATTGTACTCATCCGACTTTTTTTTTTTTAAGGAGACACCAACCAAAGCCTACCTCTCTTTTACGCATGCACACAATGCAGTTGCTCCTTCATTTATCACCATCGATGCCCTAAAGGTCATTTCCATGACAACCTCATGGTCCTTAATGACCTTGATGGTCCAATGTTTTTGTTTGTCTTTGAGCACGATGGAATAATAAGCCTCCTTCCCTTCTCCATGGCTCGTGAACTCCTCCATTATGCACCCAAGATGTTCCTCATTATCTGACTTAGGATCAGCCCAAAGATTGAATAGCAGCCAGCTCTGCAAGACAAGGCCTGAGCCACGGACAAAGAGTGAAGTAATCAGCCAACATGCTCAGCATTTTGCTGGGGAGGCTGACCTCATTAATTCCATCACAAGATCCATGACTTTAAGCAAGTGCCAGGGGTGCTGCCACAAATGTAGCAATCTGCTGCCAAAATCAGCCCTAAATCGCTGTTGAGTTATTTAGAAAGTACATCTTGCATCCCACTGACCGAAACCTTTCTTGTTTTTTCATTATTAATGATGTATACCCGGAAAGCTGCTAAGGCAGCAGCTGTAATTTTAATGATGAAATGAATAAGGCAATTAATGTACTTCAACCTAGTTCCTACATGCGTGATTCTGAACTTGGAAAAGTTGAAGAGATTTTGGAAAGAAGCTTGCAGGTTGGGTTAAATGCATGCAGTGCTCAGCTCGGATGCAGCAGGAGCATCCATAGGAGATGATGATGGAGATGAAGAATGATGATGATGCAGAAACATACATAGGAGATGATGATGGATGATGAAGAATGATGAAGGATGATGATAATGATGGAGGTGGTGATGGTGGTGGTGATGATGATGATGATGATGATGATGATGATGATGATGATGTCTATGGAGATTTTCAGTCCTCCAGGTCATGGTTGTCCCAAAGGTAATTTGGACTTTCTGGGGTTTTTTTGAAGTTGTTTCACTTCTCATCCAAGATGCTTCTCTAGTTCACTGATGGAATGATGATGGATGAACTGAAAAAGAAAAGCCAGAAAGTCCAGTTGCCTCTTGAAAAAAGCACCTTTGGAATTTCCTTTGAAAATGTTGTGCTTCTCATCCAAGAAACTTCTCCAATTCACTGATGGAATAATGATGGATGAACTGAAGAAGCTGCTTGGATGAAAGGCAAAATGTTTTCCCAGGAAAAAAAAAAGCCCAGAAAGTCCCATTGCCTTTTGGAAGAAAACAACTTTGGGACTTATCCACGATGGGTGACTTCATTTCTTTCTTTGAGAGTCACATGAGTTAGTGAGTTGAGAGGTTGATGCTCAAATGAACCAAATAATACTCTCCAATATCTCTGGAATTCACTCACAAATATATAGGATTGTTCATTTTTAGTTGTGCTTCTCACTGAAGAAGCTTCTTGGATGAGAAGCTGAACATCTTCAAAGACAAAACAGGAAATCCAGTTGTCTCTTGAAAAACACCTAGGGGTGATGATGAAGATGATGACCATTAGTCATGTCCGACTCTTAGTCTGTGTGCAGTTTGACATGCTGCTAAACCCATCTATCATCCAATAAAGCAGACTGTATGCATAAAACTGAATGCTTTATTGAAAGAACAGGATATGGTGAAACTAGGGAAAACAGGGATACATACAATGAAAACCAAATACAAGATAGACAGTATTGAATTATTGTTGAATGTAATAATTGATAAATACAAGCAATTTAAATCTCACGAGTGATGCTCTGTGTGTGGGATGTGGGTTTATCCTTGAATGACCATGTGCCATAGATTAAGATGGATTCTTCTTTCTGACTCTGCCTTGAATAAATGGATACTTATTAAAAAAAAGTAAAAGAAACAATAGGACAGGAATGGCAGGCATGTTGGTGTGCTTATTCATGCCCCCTACAGACCTCTTAGGAAAGGGGTGAGGTCAATAGTAGACACAGATTCCAATTTCAAAAACCTCAAACGGGAAGAAACCACAGAGTCAGGTAGAGTATTCCAGACATTGACCACTCTTGCTGAAGTTGTATTTACTACAATCAAGTTTGGTGTGATTAACCTTGAGTTTATATCTATTGTTCTCCAAATGCTAAAGGAAATGGAATACTGCTTCTCAGCATTCACTTGTTTTGAGAGTGCAGTTGGATGGGTAAAGCTTCAAACAATATGCTTGGTATTTGTCTCTCCAGCCACGAGATGGAGTTAGAGAGCAATAACAGTATATAAAAGTTATATGCTGGGACATGTCACTCACAGTTACTGGTATTAAGCCAAGTTTTACCTAGACTGTACCTATACAGTTGGCTTTTCTTGCTTAAGTGTTCTTGCCTAACCTATTTTTATAAGGTTCTGTCCAATGTTCACATATTCTAAAACTTGGAAGAGAAGATTTGTCAATTTGTTATTCTCCACATCTAAGAAAATCGATGTGGCTTGGTTTTCACTATTTTGCTCCAAATATTCCACAATGTCCAATACATTTCTAGCATTGCCTTTTAGCTGTCTTTTATGTAAAAACCAACATTGACCTTCATGAATACATTCTTACCCAATTATTTTTGGTTTATCAGACATAAATAATCATTATTCAGTAACAATGTCAGCCTATATGGAAGTTTCATATTAAAGTGAAATTTCATTCTTTAAAAAAAAAAACATTAGTGCTATTTTGGCCACTTTCCAACTCTCTGGCCTCTTTCCTTCCTGTAAGAGTGAGTTCACTGTATTTTATAAATGTTGCAAAAGTTCACTGTTAAAACATCTGTAATAAAACCTATAATCCATCTGGTCCAGGCAACTTTCCTGGCTTAATCTTATTTATAGCTTATTTAGTCATAAACCCATTCATAACCTGTCTCCGTCTTCTGTAAATTTGGTTTGTTTAGGTTTTCTGTTTTCTCAAGAAAGATGTCACTTACCTTATACAAGTTAGAATAATATTGATGAAATGCTTTTTACCAATAAAGGAGAATATTTATAGTTCAGGTTTGAAATAATGGAGGGGTCCTTGGTGTTCTCTGAACTTGGTTGTTTTCTGGCAGACCTTTCATAACCCAAGTGTTAGAATAGCACTGATGATGTTACCTAGTTGGGAAATGAAATGTCTGCAAGAAAACAGCCAAGCTCAGAGACCAGCAAGGACCTGTCAAAATGCTTTTTGCATGACTACGTTAAACATTAATACAGAATTTCCCTCATATAGTTTGAATATATACATATATACATGCATATTCATAATTTATACGCCAACCATTTTCCTAGCTTGTTTGCAGACTAAAATATTGGGATTCTCTTTTAGCTTTACATAGTTTATTTTTGAAGGGGTGTGGTGGCTCAGTGGCTAAGACGCTGAGCTTATCAATCAGAAAGGTTGGTAGTTCGGCAGTTCAAATCCCTAGTGCCACATAGAGGAGTGAGCACCTGTTCCTTGTCCCAGCTTCTGCCAACCTACGTCAAACTTTCGTACATTTTTTACGTTCATCTTTTTATCTCTGGTGAAACCACCGAAGGTAACAGTGTTCCATGTGCCTTTGGCATTTAGTCATGCTAGCCACATGACCATGGAGATGTCTTCGGACAGCACTGGCTCTTTGGCTTTGTAACGGAGAAGAGCACTGCCCACTAGATCCAGAAAGGACTAGCACATATGTGTGAGGAAAACCTTTATCTTTACCTTTTTAGTTTATTTTTATTTCCATTTCTCTTTATATTAACATAGATATTTGTTATCATAAAAGCTTAATTTGTTGAGGAATGCTTATCTTCTTTGGGAACTTCTGTATTTCTTATACTTTTAGCCCATCCCAAAGAGCTTATGTTTTCTCTTAACCCTTCTGTTTGAGTTCATTATTATGTTAGATGAAAGACAAAAGCTTTATTTTCATTTAAAGCCAGTCCTTTTGTTTAAATAATTTTCAAAAAGAGTGTTTTTACAGTCTTCCATCTATTGTTGCTATTTTCTACGTCCTTCAGAAAAGTAGGTATACCCTCTTGAATTGCCGCTTTTCTTTGAATTTCCAATTTTCAGCAAGCCCCAAATTGTCCATTAAGTTAAATAAAACTTTTGGTAATTTGCCTTGAGTATTCTTAATAATTTTCTCAGAAGTTCTATCCAGTTGAGAGAAAATCCCTCCATTCCAACCCAACCCCCCAAAAAATACTAATTTTCATTTGAGAAACCTACCAGTCTTGCTATAGGTCCTTTATAGAGCATAACTTTATTCTCATAAGGGGCATGATTTTCCAATATGGAAGTCTTGGTTTCACACAAATTAACTTCCATCCCAACAAATCTACCATCGTCCTCAGTCACGTGATCAAAATTCAGAAGCTTGGCAACTGATCTATATTTATGATGGTTGCAATGTCCCGGTCACTTTTGTGACCTTCTAGCAGGCAAAGTCAATGGGGAAACCAGGTTCACTTAACAATCATGTGACTAACTTAACAGCTGCAGTGATTTGCTTACTATGGCAAGAAAGTTCATAGGTAAAAGGTAAAGGTTCCCCTTGCACATCCATGCCAGTCATTTCTGGCTCCAGGGAGCACTGCTCATCTCCGTTACAAAGCCGAAGAGCCAGCGCTATCCAAAGATGTCTCTGTGGTCATGTGACCAGCATGACTAAATGCCAAAGGCACATGGAACACTGTTCCTTACCCACCAAAAGGGTCCCTATTTTCCTACTTGCATTTTTATGTGCTTTCGAACTGCTAAGTAGGCAGAAGTTGGGACAAGTAACAGGAGCTCATTCCGTGACGTGACACTGGGGATTCAAACTGCTGAACTGCCAATGTTTCTGATCAACAAGCTCAGCGTCTTGACCCCTGAGCCACAGCATCCCTTTGATAAAGTTCATAAAAAGGGGCAAAAGTCACTTCACAAATGTCTCACTTAGTAGCAGAAATTTTTGGCTCCATTGAGGTCATAAGTCAAGGACTACTTGTATGTGACATCCAAGTTTTAAAAAAAAAAGACTAACCAAAACATCCTCTGTTTGGCTCAGTGGGAGAAAATGCAGATTTCACTACTGAGCTGGCTATGTTTTATGTCCTACCATTCTACCTGACTGGATCACAGCAGGCTGAAGGAAAGATGGCAGACAGCTAGGAATTTTTTTAAAAAAAATTCCCTCATTTTTAGTGAGGCAAGTTCAATGGGAAATGGACGCTTTCCAGCCCACTGAAGATTCTATTATTGGATGTCTTTTCAATTATTTGAAATATTGGCCTCAGTCAGAAAGTGCCAGGAATATCTTCCAGAAAGGATAGAAATCTATCACGGGAGATATTTTAGGATGTAATAAAATCAGGATAGGCAGAAGAAAGGGAGGGAAGGAGGGAGAGTCAGAGAAAGACAAAGAGAGAGAGAGAGTCAGAGAGAGATAGAGACAGAGAGAGTGACAGAGAGAGATAGACAGACAGATAAACAGACAGAGACAGAGAAACACACAGAGAGAGACAGAGACACACAGAGAGATATACAGACAGAGAGACAGAAACACACACAGAGAGTCTATATGCATGTGCATAAGGATGTGCAGGCATATTATGCTTCCTACAAAATAACACAAGAGAAGACACCTCATTGTGCCATTTTTAGAAGATAGGTATACAGGATTGGGACTAAGTGTTGACTGTTGCTGGAGTTTTGTCCAGCCCCAGATGGGTCTTTTTTTAAGAAAAAAAAATTAAATCTCTTGATCAAAAAGGTTTCCATCTGGTGATGTCAATGTTCAAAAGCAGGATCCGTGTTTTTACGAAGGATGAAAGTGTTCCTACAAAAGCAAACAACCTCAGCCACAGAATGGAAAACAGATGGATCTGTAGGGAGAGTTCCCCCACCCATCCAGTTCTGTTGAATGCTGTTGATTTTATAACAATAAACAGCAGGGAAATAAAATTGAAAATGGATGTCTTCTCCTCCTCCTCCTCCTCCTCACCCCACCTCCTCTAAGTGTTCTTGGCTGCTTGATGGATCAATCAGAGATGGAAGAAATGGCATCTTAGCTTATAGAGGAAAAACCTAATTTTCCTGGCTCTCCTAGGACCTCTGTGCAGAAGACTGGTTGGGAGTTTGGTTTAGTTCAGGAACTCATTTTTTTTTTAGAGAGAGAGAGAGAGGGCAGGAAGAGAAGAGGGAGCAGGCAAGGCCTCCCAGGTTGTACACTGGATGCTTTTCTGCTCAATCAAATGGAGCATTTGCTGAAGGAAAGCCAGTGCAGGATACATAACTCAATGTTTGCACATTTTAGAATGGAATAGAATGCAGAATGGAATGGAGTGGAGTGGAAAGTGGAATGGAATGAAATGCAGTGGAATGGAATGGTATTAAATGTATATTTACTGACAAAGCAATAAAAGGAGAGTAGTATAGATCTATTTCAAATTATATAGCTCTCATCAGCTAGCCATACCCTTCTGGGATTTGAACGCTGGTTGCTTGCATATTAGGTAGATGTATTAACCTCTAAGCCATGGGTTCTCCTCACTTTGTTGGCTACACTAGGGATGGTAGGGAATGGAATGCGGAATGCAGCAAAAGTGCATGCTCACCAAACCAATTGTTACCCGGTTGAATCCCATCCCTGGTCTAAGTGCTATTGCTATTGCAATTGACTCAGCCTTTCGTCCTTCTGAGGTCAGTAAAATGAGGAGCCAGATTGTTGGGGACAAGAAGGACAAGACACTACAAACCACTTAGAGATGGCTGAGAATAGAATAGAATAGAATAGAATAGAATAGAATAGAATTCTTTATTGTCCAAGTGTGATTGGACATACAAGGAATTTGTCTTGGTGCAAATGCTCTCAGTGTACATAAAAGAAAAGATATATTCGTCAAGAGTCAACAATCATAAGGCACGACACTTAATAATTGTAAATTGTACCCTTAATAATAATTGTAAATTGTACCCTTAATAGGGTACAATAAGCAATCAAATCATATTTGGAAACAGTTAATAAAAATAGTTAGGATACAAGCAACAAAGTTACAGTCATACAGTCACAAGTGGGAGGGGATGGGTGATAAGGAGTGATGAGAAGATTAATAGTAATAGTAGTGCAGACTTTGTAATAGCTAAACAATGTTGAGGGAATTATTTGTTTAGCAGAGTGATGGTGTTGGGGAAAAAACTGTCCTTGTGTCTAGTTGTTCTGGTGTGCAATGCTCTATAGTGTCATTTTGAGGGAAGAAGTTGGAACAGTTTATGTCCGGGATGTGAAGGGTCTGGAGACATTTTCACAGCCCTCTTTTTGACTCCTGCAGTATTCAGGTCCTCAATTGAATGCAGGTTGGTAGTAATTATTTTTTCTGCAGTCCTAATTATCCTCTGAAGTCTGTATCTATCCTGTTGGGTTGCAGAACCAATAGCAATTGCTATTGCTATTCACCAGTTCACATGAATCTCGCCAGCCTACTTTCTTCTGGGAAATGTCACTTAACAGCCCCATCACCTTCCTTTCACCTCATTGAATCACCCTAATATTTTGGATGGTTGGCAGATTGGGGAAGGTTAAGTTAGTAGAGATTCCTGTGTTTGTGAGACCAGAACACTGAAAACATGTGTTTGAGAACAAGCAAGCAAGCAAACATGGGCAAAACATTTATGCTGGAAATTGTTATGCCAATTAATTCCCATTTTTGTTTCTGAAGAGCAATATTTGTCTTGGGGAGAAGAGAAAGTAAGGTAGTAGAAAGGGTGCCCTGCCATCCAGGAGAAATTCAGAAGGCTTCCCCTTGCTGGGAATATCCCAGATCATGGGGTTTCAGAGCTGAAAAATGCAAAATTCTTTGCAGAGAAATGATTCTCTGGGCTTCCTATCCAACTAAGAGATTTTGCAGAACCTTTGCTCTCAACTGCTGCATTGTCACTCCCTAGGGAACTTCCTCGTACAAAAAACTGTCTTTTGACTGAGGAAGGTAGAAAGAAGTGTCAGGAAGGATTTTGACAGGAAGCAGAACCCACTGTGAATGTAGAATGGCTCAAAAAGAGTTAGGACTAATTCAAATGACAGCGAGGCATTATCAGAGGAAGCAGCAGGCTTTTCAACCTCTTCTCTACCATGAAAGCACCTTGCCTTTTAAAGCCAGATACTTCAGTCTCACAACTCCATCCTTCACCAACTCATCAGATCTTCCTTCTCTCAGAGTGAGGCTGGATTTCCATCTTTTGCTGTTCAGCCAGCCCAAATAATTCCAAACCCTATCTCTTTTGGGTTATATCATTTAACAGAATAACAGAGTTGAAAGGGACCTTGGAGGTCTTCTAGTCCAACCCCCTTCTCAAGCATAAACTCTATACTTGATGGTCCAATCCCTTCTTTAAAACCTCCAGTGTTGGAGCACCCACAACTTCTGGAAGTAAGCTATTCTATTGATTAACTGCTCTCAGTGTAAGTAAATTCCTCCTTAATTCCAGGTTGCTTCTCTCCTTGATTAGTTTCCATCCATTGCTTCTTGTCCTGCTTTGGAGAATAGTTTGACCCCCTCTTCATTGTGGCAACCTCTTAGATATTGGAAGACTGCCATCATGTCACCCCTAGTCCCTCTTTTCATTAAACTAGACTTCATTAAACTAAATTGGATCAGTTTATCAGGGTATTTTGCTCAGATGCTTAATGCTTTGGCCCTTAATTGTGAAATTCCAAATTTTGCTTGAAAAGAAAAAAAAGTAGCAATCAAAACCAGACCTATGAATTACCCAAAGGCTACAAAGCTATGTCAACATGGTTTGGAGAATTGATAAGGAGATGATTTCAGATTATCCATGATGTCTATGGAGATTCTCAATCATCCAGGTCATTGTTATCTCAAAGGTGCTTTTTTCAAAAGGCAACTGGGCTTTCTTGTTTTTTTTCCTTTGAAAATATATATGAACTGGGAAAAATAAAGTTATGGATTCTAGATAAGGAAATTATTCAAAATAACTATGGAGATTCTCAGTCATTTGGGTCATGGCTGACAGAAAGGTACTTTTTCAAGAGGCAACTAGACTTCTTTGTTTTTCTTTGAAGACATTTTGCTTATCATCCAAGAAACTTCTCCAGTTCACTGATGGAATGCCCATGGATGAACTGTAAAAAACTTCTTGGATGAGAAGCAAAATGTCTTCAAAGAAAAACAAGAAAATGTTTTGCTTCCCATCCAAAAAAGCTTGTCCAGTTCACTGATGGAATGATGATGGATGAACGGAAGAACCTTCTTGGATGAGAGGCAAAACATTTTCCATGAGAAAAAAACCAAGAAAGTTCAGTTGCCTTCTGGAAAAAAGCAACTTTGGAACATTATCCACCAAAGCTGGCTTTGTTTCTTTCTTTGAGACTCACATGAGTTAGTGAGTTAAGAGGTTGATGCTCAATTGAACCAAATAATGCTCTCAAACATCTCTGGAATCCCTTCACAAATGTACAGGATTGTTCATCCTTAGTTCTGTTGAAGTGAAATATCTTGATTTTTCTTTGTATTTCATCTGAAAATTCATCTCTCTCTCCATTACATGGCAGTTGCTGACTCGGTAAAAATCTTTTTCTGGGCTATTTTTGAACAAGGGTTTAGTTCTTTCAGAAAAGCACCACAGTAGACCAATACTAAGAAATAGCCCATTTAACTGAGAAAAACACCTGCACACCTGAAACCTCTTAGTCGGACATCTTGACATATATCATTCTGCAATAGCTGGAAAGTTGCAATGTTCACTGAAACTCATTGCACCACATATTAAGGAGTGACAGTAGGCAATGCTCAGTAGGAGGTGAGAAGAGGCTGAGGGAATCCATCAATCACGTGTCATAATTTATCACACAAAAACCCCCCACTAAGACTTACCACCTGCTGACATCATCACTGAAGCAGAGTAAAGATTTGTTAATAAGGGCAAGGCAATCACTGCTGGTGAAGTTCCTTGCAGCTTTTAGACTGTCTAGCTGTGCGCCTTGGCAATTCGAGTCAATGTGTATTGAATTTACCCGCTGTAGCAATAGCCCTTAGACTTATACACCACTTCATATTGCTTTATGGCCCTCTCTTACAGAGTCAGCCTCTTGTCCCCAACATTCTGGGTCCTCATTTTACCAAACTTGGAAGGGTAGAAGGCTGAGTCAATAGCACTAGCACTTAGCTTTCAGAGTTGGCCTCTTGCTCCTTCCATCCTTCCTTCCTTCCTTCCTTCCTTCCTTCCTTCCTTCCTTCCTTCCTTCCTTCCTTCCTTCCTTCCTTCTTAGACTTATACACTGCTTCACAGTGCTTTCCAGCCCACTCTAAGCGGGAAGAGTCAATCTCTTGTCCCCAACAATCTGGGCCCTCATTTTACTGACCTCGGAAGGACAGAAGGCTGAGTCAACCTTGAGCCAGTGAGAATTGAACTGTCGAACTGCTGGCAATCAACAGTCAACAGAATTAGACTGCAATACTGCTTTCTAACCACTGCACCACCACGACGTAACCAGTACACTGACATACATTACAATTGTGCACTGGTTACATAACCAGTGGAATGGCTTTGCCTCCAGAAGGTGTGGGTGCTTCATCGTTGGAGGCTTTTAAGAAAAGACTGAACAGCCACTTTCCTGAAATGGTGTAAGGCGGTGTTGGCAAAGCTTTTTGGCACTGACCAGCTGGCTGGCACATTTGCGTGTGCTGGAAGCTGGAAGCTCAGCTTTCTGGCGTGAATGCACACTGGGGAGCTGCTCTTCCAGTTTCTGGCACTCCTGCGTGCACAACCAGTTGGCCGGCACGCATGCACACGCCAGAATCTGGAAAAGCAATGGGTGATGGCTGGCATGCCTGGAGAGATAGCTCTGCATTCCACTTCTGGCATGCATACCATAGGTTCACCATCATGGGTGTAAGATCTCCTGCTTGAGCAAGGGATTCTAGAAGACCCAGAAGACCTCCAAGATCCCATCCAATTACTGTTTCCTGCATCTCATGGGAAGATAAATCTGATTCAGAAGTGGGGTAACTAAATAATATCTCAGAGTGGGATAACTGGCAGGGAATGCCTTTATAATGCCAGACTGAGGTGATTCCTGGCATTCACGTGGGACTTGATGGTAACTTGAGTGACAAATATATTTAAGCATCTCTCAGCAAAGTGAAATGAAAACAGCAGATTTTGTGTAAGGGAAAATAAAGAAGATGGAATAAATATTTTTAAGCAGCAATTATATGATCATTATGTTTGAAATTAACAAATGCAAATTAAATGCCAAAGACATAAATTGAACACACTGGTAAATAAGTAAGTATGGATTTCCCCCATCTTTTCAGAAGTTTTAGTTGGAATGTTGTCCTTCCTTCCTTCCTTCCTTCATCCCTTCCTCCCTCTCTTCTTTCTTTCTTCTTTCCTTCTTTCTTCTACCCTTTCTTCCTTCCTCCCTATTTCTCTTTCTTTCTTTCCCTTTTTCTCTTTCCTTCTTTCCCTCCTTCCTTGCTCCCTCCTTTGTTTCTGTCTTTTCCTTCCTTCCCTCCTTTCTCACATTGCAAATTTTAACTCAAAAAAGCAAATTAGACAATTGCCCTGTTTAAGATTTCATGCAAATTAGGGTGGTCTGAAAGACTAATCTTGTTATAAAAAGGTAGGTATGTTGGTGCCACTGATGCACGCCCCTTAAAGACCTCTTAGGAATGGGGTGAGGAAAACAGTAAACAGTTTAAGGTTAAAGTTTTTGGGATTTTGGGAAGAAATCACAGAGTCAGGTAGCGGATTCCAGGCATTGACCATTCTGTTGCTGAAGTCGTATTTCCTGCAATCAAATTTGGTGTGGTTTTCCTTGAATTTGTATCTATTGTTGCTCATGTATTGTTGTGGTTGAAGTTGAAGAAGTCATTGATGGATAGGACGTTGCAAGAGATAATTTTATGTACCAAGGTTAGGTCAGACTGAAGGCTGCATAGTTCTAAGTTGTCTAATCCTAAAATTTCAAGTCTGGTGGCATGCAGTATTCTATTACGAGTAGAGGAGTGGAACACTCTTCTGTGGAAATATCTCTGGATTCTCTCGATTGTATTAATGTCCAATATCCAGTGCAGGTTTCAGACAGATGAGCTGTATTCAAGAATTGGTCTAGCAAATGTTTTGTACACTCTAGTTAGTAGTACAATATTACTCAAGAAAAAGCTACGCAGGATAAGGTTGACAACTGTTAATGTTTACAACAGTTTGTTTCGTGAACATTCAAAATTGCAACAGCCCTGGAAAAAAAGTGGCTTATGACCATTTTTTTCATACCAACCTACAAGCTTGGAGAATCAACTTCCATCCTCATGATTCAGATGATTTCCTAAGATCATTTAGCATGGAAAAAATGTAAACAAGCAAGAGAAATCTGGCTGGGCTCTAACAGGGATACTGAAAATGTAATGGGTCATTCTAATACTGGGATAAAAAGAAATCCATGTGCTTTGATGAAGCCTCATATCAAATGTTTCATGCCAGGTGAGACATCTAAGGCCTGGAGACTAAAACATATGAACAACAACTTCAGGATTTGGGTTTGGCTAGTCTAAAGAAAAGAAGAATTAAGGGGTAACATGATAACAGCATTCCAGTATTTGAGGGGTTGCCACAAAAAAGAAGGGGGAACAACTTATTCTGCAAAGCACCAGAAAGAAAGAGAAGAAACAAAGGATGGAAACTAATCAAGGAGAGAAACAACCTGGAATTGAGGAGAAAACTTCTAACAGTGAGGACAATTAACCAGTGGAACAACTGAAGTTCTCCTGCTCACAAATATCATTCAGGTTTTCATTTATTTTTTTAAAAAAACCTATGAGACTACAAAAAAGAGAGAAAGAAAGAGAGAGAGAGAGAAAGAGAGAGAGAGAAAGACAGACACACAGAGAGAAAGACACAGAGAGAGTGAGAAAGAGAGAGAGAAGGAAAGAGAGAGAAAGAGAGAGAGAGAGAGAGAGAGAGATGAGAGTGAAGGAAAGAGAGAGAGAAAGACAGAGAAAGACAGAGAGAGAGAGACAGAGAGAGAGAGAGAGAGAGAGAGANAGAAGGAAAGAGAGAGAAAGAGAGAAAGAGAGAGAGAGAGAGAGATGA